>CAJNIZ010034891.1:13866-25868 GCA_905231905.1 Symbiodinium pilosum
GATTCTCAGTAGAGAAAGCGTCTGACTCACTGGTTCCTAGTGCAACCCTTCTCATGACTATTTGATTTGTAATAAGGGTCTCCTTATTCCTATTAGATTCTTATTGGGACTTTTATTAATCAAGAGTCTTTTCATTCCTAGTAGACTCCTGAACCGAACCTCTTTCACTCATTGAATTCGTGGTCGGAATCCTCTCCTTCCAATACGAGCTTTCTTCAGAACCAACTGGGAATGAGAAGCCGTCTGTTGAGAATCGAACACCAATGAAGGGACCCCTGTTAAGAATCTAGTAGGAAAGACAGGAATCCTGGGAAAAAATCCCAGGAACATGAGGAAATCTGATGGGAATGAGAGGGTTCTTCTCAAAATCTTATAAATAGGAGATTTCTACTTCCACATATCATAGGAAGGGGCAGACCTCGATTCCGAATCTACTCAGAACGGGAGGAATGTAATAGGAATGAAAAGATTCATCTTAAAACATCAAAAAGGAATGAGACGACCCCTATTGAAACTGGAGTAGCAATGAAAGGCCGGCTAAGAATGTAGTCGGAATGAACAAATCTGATGGACATGAGAGGAACCTAAAAGGAATGAGAGGAGTCCAATTCATAAAAACCCCAAAAAATGCTTCAGCGAATCTGAACGAAGTATTTCCAAGCCAACATTTTTGGCAGATGCCAAATATACTGCATGGGAATCAGAAAACTCTATTGAGAATCTAAAAACCTCATAGGTAGGGGAGGATTGTCATTCCAAATATAGTGGAAATGAAAGGACCTCGGCTCAGAATCTCACAGGGTTGGGAGGCCTCCATCAAGAACCCAGTGCTTTCGTAAGAATGAAATAGGAGTCAGAGGACCCCTAGTACGAATGTAGGGGAAACAACAGGACTTCTATTCGGAATCTGCTAGAAATGAGAAGATGTCTAGTACGAATTCAATGGTACGGAGAGAATTCCTATTAAGAAATCCCATCAGGAATCGAGTGGTAGGTTGAGGAGCCCTATTAGAAACTATTGGAAATCAGAGAGGATTCCTTTTAGCGTCTCATACGAATGAGAAGAGGACCCCGATTAAGAACCTAATAAGAACGAGGGGAACAGTTAACAGTAATGAGAACAGTCCTGGTAAGAATCTGTTGGGAATGGGAAGACGTCTACTCCGAATCGAATGGGGTTCAGAGGACTCCTATCACGAATATACTGGGCATTGGGCATGAGAGGATTGCTATGCAGAATTGACTGAGAAAAAGTACGTCAATGAAGATTCCAATGAGCCTGAGAGGACTTTTGTGACAAGTTGAACAGGAATGAAAGGATTCCGCGTGCGAATGACAGGATTCCTATTGAGAATCAAATAGTAATGCAAGAGCTCCTTTTGCGAATCTAATAGGAGTGACGGGCTCCTATGAATAATCTGATATCAATAGGAGGAATCCAATGGGAATGAGAGGAACCTGATAGAAAAATAGGACTAGGAGGAATCCAATGGGAATGAGAGGACCCCCGCTCCAAAAGCCAAAAATATTAGCCGGTTTGCTTCTGTAGACCATGTGTCACTGCAACTCGTATAGTCGATCGCGCACAGCCCAACGTCAGCTTCTGTTTGCACACCAGCTTTCGGAAGTGTCCGTCAGTCGCTGCTGGGTTCTCGTGCCTGAGAACATAATGAAAAAAACGTACTTCACGTTTTTGTGTTATATCTTATATATGAGCAGTCAAGCAAGGTTTAGGCCCTCCTACTTGAGGTCTATACAGAAAGGAAAAACAAATCACATTATACGTAAAGGTTCCTGCCTCATATATATATATATCCTTTTAACCCTATACCCTAAGCCCTAAACCCTTATCATAACCCTCAATAACCCTAAACCCTAAGCCCTAAACCCTAATCATAACCCCCAATAACCCTAAACTCTGAACCCTAGACAAGGCTTCTTTTCCATTCGTTTGCGCGAACAGCATCCAATCGAGGATCTGGGATGCCTTGGACGAGCGCGAGCGGCGCCTGGAGCAAGAAGCCGAGGAGGTCGGCCACCGTTTTCTTAATTTAAGGGTTTAGGGTTCGGGCTTCAGGGTTTCGGGTTTGGGGTTAAGGGTTCGGGCTTCAGGGTTTGGGCTTTAGGGTTTGGGGTTAAGGGTTTAGGGTTTAGGCGGTTTAAGGTATAGGGGCTTAAGGTATAGGGCTTGGAGTTTAGGGTTCAGGGTTTGGAGTTTAGGGTTTTGGGCTTACCTCTCCTGAAGGGTCCAAGAACTCAAGAGTTAGGTCCCTCTAAAGGGATATATAAGGTTTAGGATTTTAGGGCTCAGCGTTCAGGGTTAGGGTACGTACTCGGGGCTGTGGTAGTAGTATGTCAACGTAACTGTAGTAAAGGTTTTGTGGGGAGTCGATGATTAATCGGCCCCTATCCTCTGGATAGCAGGGAATAAGGGTTTAGGGTTTAGGGTAATGGAAGAGAACGTGGAAACTACTCTATGCTTGGGGTTTGTACAAGGACGAATATGGTAGTTTTCCAAATAGGGGGACGCTGATATAGATCCCCCGCAACAATACCACCCATACAACGATCCATTGCTTCATTGGTTTCTTAGTGAGAGGTCAGTGGTGAGGTTAGCAGCGTGGGGGTCTGGGATAGGGGGCATGGAAGGAGGAAGATCTGGCAGGATCTAGGTTTCAGGGGTTCAGGGTTTAGGGTGGGGTTAAAAAGATTATGGCAGAGGTCTTCAGGGTTTTGTTTTTCGTTCTAGCGTTTCAGGACGAGACGGAGTTCTAGCGTTTCAGCGTTTAAGCTTTCCAGGTTGTGGATATCAGGTGAAGTCGCTTGTGTTTGAACGGGGGCGGGCTTGGGGTTGAGGGTTGACCTGGGAGGCGTTTATCCTGGCCATTGTTTCAGTACCCGCAAACGAACCCGGTTTGGCGTTTAGGGCGAAGTTTAGGGTATAATGGAAGTTTCAAACTAGGCCCCGCAATACATGCCTAAGCCCTAAATCGACCTAAACCCTAAGCCCTAAGCCTTGAACGCTAAGCCCCAGGCCCTAAACCCTAAGCCCTAAATATTTGGCATCTGAAGCACCGAACTCCAGCATACCTCCTATAAACCCTAAACGCTAAGGGGTTGCAAAAAAACCTAAGCCCTAAACCCCTACACCATGGGCCCAACAGATAGCCCCATCTGGACGTCAAGAGTAGGTTGGAAAGAGCCAGAAGGGCTGTTATTCTGTATGCGTTTGGGCCTCAGGTATTAGGGTCGAGCCGATCTTTTTCAGCCTTTTCAGTTATTTGCAAAAGGATAAAAACTGGGTTTTCAAAAATTGGGCCAGGGGGGCTTCGCGGGGAAATCCCCCATGGAACTAGGGTAGTATGTCGGCCCTATATTGGGCGCCCTATTTCTGCAAATCGCATACATATTGTCCTTACCTCAAGATTCGTAGATCCTTTGTCTCACAGCCGAAGCCCTAAGCCCCAAATCCAAGAGCCGAAGCCCGACCCCCCCAAACCCAGAACCCCGAAAGCCCGAAGCTCTGAAACCCCCCAAACCCTTGGACACTAACCCCCCACATATCCTCATGCAAAGGTACGTGTATATATATATATATACGCTTATGTATATATCCATAAAAAAGAAGGCTCATGGATCTTAACCCTCAATCTTATAGCCCTAAGCCTCAATCTCTCAACCTTAGTTCTCAATCCCAAACCCTATTATAAACCTAATGCCAAGCCCCAAAACCTTAATCCTCAACTGTATAGCCCTCAATCTTGTGTCCTTCCATCAGGTCCTGGCAGAAGCGGCCGAAGCGCAGCGCAATGCTGATGCCTTGATCGTCGCCGGGTCACTGGGACCTTTTCTGATTTTAGGGTTTAGGAGATTGCTTCAGGGCTTCTCTTCTAAAGCTTACATGAGGTTTTACAATTTGGGAAATATGGCGTCTAGTGGTCACGGCTTAGGGCCTGGGATTGGCATTCAGTGATTTCGGGCTTAGGCGGATTAGGGCTGCCCTAGGCCATAGACTTCAGCTGCATCTTGGAATACCTTTGCTGCTCCTAGCTGGCAGCCAGCCCCTTGCTCAGATTAAGAAGGGATTTTTTTGTAACCCCAGTCCCCACGATGCGGACTCTGCAAGTGTCGCTGGGCAGTTATAGATCATATGGGCAAGCGAAAGTTCTAGCCTGAGGAATATGCCTGGAGTGTCTACAGTATTTAGGATGGGCTGTTTAATCTTCCACGTTCTTTTCCACTTCTTCCATTTGAGTTCCGGGTGGAGCTCATGTACAGGGCAGTCATATTCTCTGCTTCGCTGCCAAGCGATAAAGAACAAAAAGCTCGCTAAGAGTTGACTGCCGTCATGCGCTTGCCTTTGCGAAGCAAGCAAGTATAAGAAAGCATGATGTCAGGTTGTAAGCTGGCTTTGGCAACAGTTGCATCTCACTTTTTTGGTGATTATTTAGCCCCCTGTACCCTCGTTCTCTACATCCGGACAAAGGTGGTAGTTGCCATTCTCTTTTCCATTTCTAAGCCTTCATGTATCCACCCTTTAATATTCCCTATACCGCCTGTAAAAGGCCTTTAGCCCAGACCCCGATGCCCCTTTTTCAAGGGGCCCCAAGCCCTATAGGTTTCAATATGCCCATTTAAAGGGACCCTGCACCCTAAACCCTAAACCCTAAACAACTAAACCCTAAACCCCTAAACCCTAAACCCCCAAACCCTAAACCCTACATCCCTAAACCATTTGAAATAGACCCTGAACCCGGGAAGTGGCTTCAGAAGATGGAGTCTGAGGAATCTTTCCAAGGCTGTTTGCGATCAGGCAACCTGGCATTCCTAATTAGATTTTGGGCTCTAGGGTTTAGAGCTTGGGGTTAGGGCTCAGGGTTCAGAATTTAGGGTTCATAGTTTAGGGCATAGCTTTGAGTATACACTTAGGGTTCGGACTTTAGGGTTCATAGTTTAGGGTATAGCTTTGCGTACATATACCGCGTACAGTCAGGGGCTACTGGGCTTCCGATACAATTGCATCGGGGCCCAGGTATATACGGTGTATCTATATGGCCTGTTTTGGTTTCTTCTTTGGCCTTGTTGCGGGTTCTTGAAGGGTTCAACGGGGTCTTCGGTTAAAGGTCATATGAGGGTACCCTCCTCTACACGCACATGAAATGTCCGCCAGAAAGGGGCCCGGCAAAGACCACGGTCCTGTTGACAAGGGTCTGGAGGGGGTTCCATGCTAGTTTTTTTGCAGCGCATGTAGGGCTCGCAACGGGTGTTGGCAGCTTTCGGCAACACAAAAAAACTAGGTCGCCCCTGTTTTGTCCAATGGAGCTAAAGGGCTCAGTTTTGGGAGCATGCGCATCTTTTCAGGGTTGGCTTCGGCATGCAAGGGGGATACTAGGTCTTTAGACTATAAGTCATATCTCCCTATAAATGCCAGTTTCCCTTCACTTTTCCATGTTCTTTTCCATTTGATTTTCCATTATAGGGGCTATTAGGAGGGATAAAGCAACAACAGCACCAAACTTCTGAGATTGTAAGCATGCACACATGCCACAATGTGTGTTCGGGGTCCAAAATTGTGGGGACTTCATGGCGGGGAGGTTAGGGTTTAGTCTACTCACGCGACCCACTTCAAGGAGGCGGGGAAGGGCAGTCGAGTCTTGGCAAAAGCACTTGGGCGGAGACAAGTGTTGGAAGCAATAACCGGATTAGGAAGTGTTGCGCAGGATAATACATGTGTCTGATTGTCTTAGCTTGCCTGCTTGGCCTGAACATGGCAGATGCGCGTGAGTTACGGCGGTGAGATGCGGTGGGAGATGATGTCTGGGATGATGTCTGATGTGATGTGTCAAATGACAATGAGCCATGTAGCCGTGTCGTCTTCGTGAGGTTTCGTTGTACTAAACTGAAAGGTTTTAAAAGGTCTGCTTCGAAAAGCTTTCCGGACCTCCTTGTGGACCAGTGGCCAGCTCAATGACCACCAGGGGAAGAAGGTAACTGGGGACATCCGCAGTGATCTTCGCCTCAGCGCGTAGTTCTTCCGCGAGATCCAGTCATGAATGAGCATATCGGATGCGTAGAAGAGACCAGGACATGGACAAGGGTCCCATGGCGCAGCTCTGACAGGCCGTGACCCAAGCCAAGCAGAGCATCTCCCGGATCTCAGTGTGGCGGAGGTGTAATTACGGAAGAAGCCCTCTGGACAAAAGTTTCCAGGGCAGAAAATCCCTAGCAGTAAGATTCTGCAGGATCCCTAGGTTTGGGGTGGAGAGTTTAGGGTAAAATAAGACAACCAACTTTCCCCTTTGCAAGGGTTTTAATAAGGAGGATTATAACATTCTGGGGCTTATGAGTGAGCCGCGACATTTTGTGCCGCGCACGAGGCCAGGTTTTGGCATAGTGAGCGTTGGCAACATCCATGAGTGGTTTAGGGTTTAGGGGCGTAGGGTTTTGGTTGTAGCGTTTACGCTTCTGTTTTAACGGACTCCAGGCTCACCACGAACATGAAACTGACTTGGTCTTGAGCCTAGTGGGTCTCTTGACCCCCTGCGCCGGGTAAGATGGCATGCAACTTCTTACATGATCTACACGATTTGGACGTATCTTATATAAGCCCTAAACCCCTAATTAAGCCATCCCTACAACAACCATGCAATCACCAGGCAACCGTATGTTCTTCTCCGATCCACCCGCAAGGGCCCCTGCACGATGCCCAACCCAAACATAACCCTCGAACCCAACGACTTACTGTGGGTAAGCCAGGAATGACGGAATTACATTATATGAGCCATAATCTGAGCTCCTGAAAAAGGTGGGTTACAAAGGGGTCTATGTAGGGGACTACTATGGGGGATCTTAAGGGGGGTACTAGTAGTTTAGATTATGGCTCTATGTGAACTCCTAAGCCCTACAACCCTAAGCCCCAACACCACTAAACCCAAAAAAAACAGAACCCTAAACCCTAAAGCAATCCTCTGACCTCAGTCATCGTTAAAGTCCGAGGAAACGATAATCGCTGACATCCTCCTACAACCGCATCAGGGTACCCGATTATGCCGATCAAGGCGAGAAACCATTTTTTTAAAACCCCTGCAGGCCCTACATTCCCCCCGAGTCTTTCACCCTCTGAATCCTCAGAACTTCAAGACTACAAAGCTGCACGCTCTCAGAACCAAAGCCTCCAAACCCCTACACTCAAACCCCAAAGCTGAGTTGCTGTCAAGGAACTTAAGCTAAGATACTGTTGTAGTGTATGGGGAAACCTTATTGTCTACGTTATATCCCAAATCTGGTAAACTCCTTAAAAGACCCTGAACCCTATAAACCCTAAACCCTGAACCCTATAAACCCTAAACCCTCTTAAAAGCGACCCAGAAAAGTCTGAGTGTCTAGGCGGGCGATTTGCAAGAGGAGAGCGCTCTCCTTGTGGACCTCCATGAGGCAAAGCCGCGATGAGAGCTTCGGGGGGGCGTTTAGGGTTTAGGGTTGGACCTAAACCCTGAACGTATGTACTATTATAGCCCAAACCCATAATAATAGCCATAAAGGCCATAATTTTGTATACTTTCAGGGTTCAGGTAGGGGTGTTTGAGGGTCTTGGGTTCAGGGATGTTCAGGGTCTGGGGTTTGGGGTTCTGGTTTTAGCAGTAAGTTGTTCAGGTAGGGTCTTGTGTGAACGTACGTCTTCTAATCGCCATTATAACCCATCGCCCGGTTCCTCCAACAAGCAACAACAAGTGTAGACACTGAATCCTAAGTCCTACGACCTGTATGAAGCACTGTTTAGGTGTGCTTCAAGGGCTTTGACAATATGGGCATTCCTCCTCAAAACCATCCCTAGAGACTCCTTACTTGGAAGCCTCACTATTGTCTTGTAACCCCACCATATTCCTACGGTGCCAAGGGGCCCTTAGGGAAATTGTTTTTTAGTGTTTAGGGGTTGGGGTTGCTTCAGGCTTCAGAACCTTCATGATCCCAATCAACAAGTTTGGGGTTTAGGGTTTAGTCTCATGGATTGAGTGCTGTTGTTGTCGATAAGCCAATTGGGGTTTGCGGGGGTTTTGGTCTAGGATTGTGTGTGGCAGGGGTCTGGCGTATCCGCCCTACAACTAGTTTGGTACATGTTACAGCCATCATACAGAGCTGTGACTTTCGTTTGGATTTTCGTAATGGCACCAACCTACTATTGTGAAATTGTGTGGCGCAAGTGTCTGGATAATCCTAAGCCGTAAACCCTAAACCATAATTCCTAAACCCTAGAACTTGACGCCCTAAACCCTGAACCCTGAACCAAAAACCCTAAGCCCTAAAAATTAAACCCTCAGCCCTGACTCCTAAAGCTTACAGAATTACTAAACCCAAAACCCTCATCAAGCAGCAAACATGCGAGTCGCCAGTTGCATATGCCTAGAAGCCCATCTTCAAGTTTCACAAAATGGGGGAGATCTACAAACTTGTGGGCCCTTTATTGGGTTATGTGCATGAATGTATAAGGGGCTATATAGGTAGGCATATATGCATATGTATATATATATATACATTGATTTGTTGGCAGTTTATGGGGTCTACAGGCGATTTACAGCGTTTAGGCTTTCCAAGAGTGGGGGGCCCCCCTATATGTGGCTCCCTAACTATGGCGACTCTATATAGATACACACACATAAGAGCTGCGACTACGAAGGGGTTAGCGCAGCCTTGCTAGAGATTCTACCGGAGTTGTATTCAGAAACTCCAATGTCTAAGCTGGAAAGGTCTCTTAGCCCCAAATAATCCCCTCCCCCGAACATTAAACACCGCCCCTTATATTAAATACTCCCCTTTGTGGTACAATAAAATTATGGGGAGTATTTAATATTAGGGGGTTGGGGAGTTTAATAATATTAGGGGGAAGGGAGTACCATACCCTAAGGCATTTGGCTCACATGAAAGGATTTGGAGACCAGAGACGTGTCGCTGCAGTGCCAGGCCACACGGTTTAGAGTTTAGGCTGGGTAGAAAATGCTCAAGTAATCACCAGGTTTTACCCATAATCGTCCATTTAGTTGAT
The DNA here is from genome assembly GCA_905231905.1 of Symbiodinium pilosum. Lineage (NCBI taxonomy): Eukaryota > Dinophyceae > Suessiales > Symbiodiniaceae > Symbiodinium > Symbiodinium pilosum. Next base: position 22,907 of record CAJNIZ010034891.1, read on the forward strand.
ACGACAGTTTACATTCGTGATTCGTAATAGTAATGAATGGGATGTTGGCAACCCCAACCCCCACAAGCAGGACCCTACAACGCGGATGACTATAATGGTGTCCTGACGTTGGAGGTCGGGTTTCCACAATTCTCTCCTGAAGCCTGGCCCAAACCCTACAGCAATCCCAAAACCCTAGACCCTAAACCCTAATCCGCAGATCCCATCAAAGTATACTCATCCAGGGTTCAAGTCTGAGTCCCAAGTCTTTCCTGTATGGGTATACGTTAGAGTGCACGGGCATGTCTTGGGTGGGTAATAGGCGGGATCATGGAAATTTAGACAAATAAATGACATGGCCTATGGGCGTCTTATTTGGGAGAGGTTTCGTGGCCTTCTAGGGCTTGTACAGAGATTTAAGAACAATCCCAGTGAGAACTAGGAGTTCTTGGGCTCTCCTGTAGCTACCTACAATGTCCAATATGCCTTAGACAGGGAATATACCTTAAGTCATATTAGGCATCCTAGTATGAGTTCAAGTATATTCCTTAATTAAGGGATCTTGGACTTTCTGGGTAGACGAATAGGGGTAGGGTTTCGGGTTTAGGGGTCTGCCACTGTTACTGTCACGGAGCTTGATTTGCGTCACTGTAATGGGGATAATATGTGGTAAGTGTCATAGTCCCTTGCAATGGTAGTTCGACTTGGGTTCGGAAGTTGTAAGCCCTACATAAGAGCGGTGTCCATTTCACTGTCCATTATCCTATCCATTCGATTCTCTAAGCCCTAAGTCCTATTTTCGAATCCCTAAACCCTAAATCCTTAACCCTTAAGCTTAAAATGGCTCGCCTACGCTGTGGTCAGTGGACCTCGGATGTTTTACTGTTCGCACCCGCTATCTACCCATGTGTTCAGGGTCCAGTTCGGCAGCCCCACAGCAAACCATGCCAAACCTGTCGAGGTTTGGGCCAACCTCGTTTGAAAGCGCAGCCTATACTGTCCAGCACGTAACAAAAACGAAGGAGTTCGCGTGGCGTGTCGAAGCTCCGAAGAAAGTGACGTGCTGAGATGCCCATTGCAGCATCATGTCTGGGACCGAACCAAACCTGAGCCTAATCACTAAGATACGAGTGGTAACACTAGTAACTAAACTTGTTATAGTACCAATGGTAATATTGGTAAGAGTAGAAATCATAGTGATAGTAGTAACCAGTAACCATAGTAATAATGGTAAGAATAGTAGTAATGATGAGAACCATAATCATATTAATGATAAAAAGATGGCCGTTGATACCTTTCGTCGCATCCCCGCAAGGCCGGGCAACACTGACAGCATGCCCACGGAAGGGACCCAAATGATGAACAGCCTCCAGCTTCAAACTTCCAACCCTAGGACCATGTGAGTTTGCGGCGTTAGTTTTGTGGGTGCATGTAGACTTGGCTTGTAGAGTCTTAGCCTGAAAGCCACCATCCCGAAACCCTGACCGTACCGCCTGTAACCAAAACACCTGAAATGTGGTAGCCTCAGCCCCCCCCAAAAATGGAAACAGCCATTAAACTGTAGGTAAAGCCGGTCAGTACGACCCCTCAAAGCAACATATGACCCAAATTAGGTCCTCTCTTAGGCCAGTAAGCTTGGTAGGTTCCATGCTAGTTGGGGGTAACTAGGAGCTCGGACGATTACCAATAGTTTTCCTTTACCTTCATATTGTGTATATACCTATACGCATGAGAAGTATGCGGCCCAACATGGTCCAAAGCCCCAGTCCATATATTGACGCCCACACATCAACAGTGACAATGGGTTTCTTTCCCCATTTCTTGCTTCCCTATAACCTAGTCGTTGATTCCCTACTTCTTAAACCCCAAACGCCATGATAATTCCCCTTCTTTTCCGTGCCCTAACTTATATACCCTAGACACCTCCTTCTGCACTTTACGGAATGGTTCCAAGCTCGATCCATTCTATCCCACAAGTTTGCTCTCATTCCCTGATCGATTCGTCATTATTGAGGCTACCCAAATCCTCTTATTTCGTATATTTGGGAATGTCTCATATATTTCTCTAGTCTAATAGAAACCCCTAGAACAGTACCTATATTCCCCTTGATGCCTATGAGGCTTAAGCCCCAAACCCTAAACCCTAATTAGTTACTGCATTCTTCAACCCTCAACCTTAGACCTTAAGCCCGACACTCTAAACTCAAAGCCCGAATCCCCAATTCCTACACCTTTACCCTGAACAGTAGTTGCCATTTTCTGTTCCATTATCCTTATATGTGTCTCTGTATACATATACACTTACTGTGTAAACCCTAAACCCTAGACCCTAAACCCTAAACCTTAAGCCCTAAATGAAACGAAGGAGGCGGCCTTTGGCTGCCTCGTCACCGCCGACTGCGCCTCGGCCGAGGAGCGCGAGGCCACGTTGGCTGCGCTGCGAGAAGGCCTGAAAGGCTTAGGGTTAAGGGGCTTAGGGTTTAGGGTTTAGGGGTTTAGGGGTTTAGGGTTTAGTGAGCTTAGGGTTTAGGGTTGAAGGTCTTTATAGGGGGGCTTAGGGTTTAATTAGGAGTGTGTGGCTTTGGGTTCAGGAGTTTGGGGTTTAGGGGCTGAGGGTTTAGGAGCGTGGGGCTTAGGGTTCAGGAGTTTGGGATTTAGGGGTTCAGGGTTCAGCGCATATGTTTCAGGATTCGGGGCTTAGGCCTTACAGCTTCGGGTTGAGGGCTTTGGGTTCCGGGCTAAGGGTTTAGGGTAATTACATCCCACGCTTCTAAGCCCCCTAAGTCTACCAATATAGTTCTAATTGCGTTGAAGTACCAATTAGAATTCGGCTAATTGCCCTGAACCATACCCCCATATTGTAACCCTAAACCCTAAACCCTAAACCCTAAGCCCTAAACCTAGCCAGAATGTAGAAGCTCAGGGCCCGGCAACGTCATGCTCACGGCCTGCCAAACGTGTCATTGTTACGTCTATATGGGGG
>CAJNIZ010034891.1:25968-37334 GCA_905231905.1 Symbiodinium pilosum
AATTTTAACAGGAATTCATATAGAGGAAAATGCTCTTAGCCACTCCAAATGAGGGACAGTACAGCGGGAACACTCTAAACGTAGATCTTGGGGGGGGGCAAGCATATATATATATATATGTATATATATATAGATAGATATAATACAAATCAGAAGATGCATGTAGTAGCCTAAAATGATGGGGACGGGGTCAAGGACCTCCAGTTGAAGGTTTTAGATGTTAGGATTTAGGGATTGGAGTTAAGTTCAGGGTTTAAAGTTGAGGGTTTAGGGTCTAGAGCCTTGGGGAAAACCGAAAGTGGGTCCCTGAACCCTAAACTGCGCTATTTCAGACCTGGGGCTCCCAGAATGGAGGGGATGAAGAGTTCTGAGACGGGCTTCGGGTGCAGGGTTCAGGGTCTAGAGTAGGGCTTAGGGTTATAGGGTCTATAGAGTTTAGTGTTTAGTGTTCAGGGCTTAGGGTGTAGGGTTTAGGATTGAAGAGTTTAGGTTTGAGGGTTTGGAGCTTAAATTTTCGAGCTCCAACGCGCGGTCTTGAGAACTGTCGGGTTTAGTTGTTGAAGGGTTTAGGGGTTAGGGTTTCGGCGTTTGAGGTCAAGGGTTCAGGGTTGAGGGTCTATTTTCTAAAGGTTGTGTGACGAGTGTACAATATCTGGAATGGGATCATCAAATGTATCCCCTAGGCCCTAAACTCTAAGCCCTATAGACCCTAAATCCCCTAGGCTCTAAGCCCTAACCCCCCAGCCCTAAACCCTACATTCCCTACGCCCTGAATCCTTTCGGGACTCATCATGCATGAGTTTGGGCCTAGGGTCCGCTCAGAGCGGTTGAGGGATCAGGGTAGGTTATGTTAGGGTTATATGGGCTAGATAGGGATAATGGAAAAGAAAATGGAAGCTACCATTTAAGGTTTAGGGTTGAGGGTTGGGGAATGGAAGCCTGAATAGCTACCAATCTTATGCTTCTAGAATTCTTCTGTAGCTGTGGTATTATGTACCTCGAATAGACCACAACATGACAGGGGTAAGCATCTGCACACTAGGGGTCAGGGGAGTAGTATTTTATTTGGTGGTATTCTGGTACCCAATATAGAGTAAGATTATATCCTTTTTTGGGGGGTATAGTATTTTATATACGAAATTCAGTCTTACTAGGTTCAGCCACCAAAAAACACTACTCAGGGGTGTTTGGAGGGGTTAATGGTACAGAGGTTTGGGGGTGTGGTGTTATGCTTTCTGTGTGTGGTTTGCTTGTTGCTTACGAGGTTGGTGGAAAATTTCTCTAGAGGTTGGAGATTATGAATACAGGGGCTTATGTAGAGATTTAAAAAGATAAGTTGTAAGAGGATTGGGAAAAGGTGCTTCCCTTTGTTTGGTTTTATAGCTGTTTTCTGAGGTTTTGAATGCCATGATTTTCAGAGAAAGTAGGAATTGTGCATTCTTCGAAAGAACAAGTGCTCATGTTTCATGCTTCGATGGGCCCAGTGGAATTCTGGGAGTGGGAACCCATGGTGAAGGGTGTAGGGTTTAGGGTTTTAAGTTTGTAGTTATTCTAGTGACAGAGCTATTGTGTTTCCCAATACCACAGACGGTCTAGATCTGGAAGCCCTCTAGAAAGTGATTGCAATCACTTGGGGAACGTCTTGGGAACTACCCTCTGGGAATGACCCCAAATCCGTACACAGATGAATACTGTTGGGTTTAGGGTTTAGGGGTTTAGGGTTCAGCTGCCGTCCCCACACAGGCCATACCATGTGATTGCACCCATGCAGCCATGCAGGTGTGGCTAATGAACTGGCCTTGGCGCTTGGCAAAGCCAACCAGGACAGGAGTGGGATATACTTTAAATAACTCAAACACAGTTTAGAGTTTGGGCTTTTGGGGTTCAGGGTTGAAGGTTTGGGACTGCGTGACGCAAGGTCCCTTCATTTTTTTTATCCCTAGAACTGCAGGGACCGACGCTTGTGCTTGATCTGCGCCATCACCAGTACTAGTTTAGGGTTTAGGATGTGATTTGGGGTTACAGGTCACTTAGGGCATGGAGTCCTGGGTATGGCCCCATTCCATGCAGAGATTTCCGCAGCTAGCAGCTACCGACAGTGTTCTAGTCGTCGCCGGCATTAGTATGGCTATCGTCGTGAGCAAGAGAGGCCCCAAACTGGAACCTAAACCCGAGTCCACTCAGAGATGCTTGCATCGTATCGTGCAACTAGAAGTTTTGAGCAATTGAGAAGACAGTCCTCTCATAAGCTCGACAGTATGGCCGCATGCTAGAGTGTACCCCACACCCCTGTTCGAGGCCGCTGAGCTCGAAACCGTACCTGGCCTAGACCCTCCAATCTAGATTGGTAGTCCCACTAAGAGCCCTAACCACAAAACCATACCAAACTCAAAAGGGAACTGCATTGAAGGATGCAGGTAAACATTTTCTAGTTTAGGCTACTATACTTTTCTTGCAGTTTAGGGGTATATCGTATGTAGGGACATGTACGGATATATGGGAGTATGTAGGGTTTAGCGTTTTGGTGCTTTAGGGTCTGGAGCTTCGGGCTAAGGTTTGAGGGCTGAATCACAGAGTAGGCAAATGGGTGACTAGAGGTTGGAGCGTGCAGACCCTAACCCGGAGAAAACGTAGACGGGAGTTTCTCTGGCTAGTGCACCCTTGTGATATTAGGCTAAGGGGTTAGTGTGAGAAACTGTTGAATACGGCTTCTCCCTGAGTATGTGTGACTCTGCCGCATCAGGAGCTGGTGATGTCATGCAGCGAATTCTTGCACGCATTTCGGGAGCCCTTCCGTCAATCCTGCAAATCCTGTGATTTTTCTCTGTACGAGTCAGAGCCTTTGCTGTATCATAAGATCCCCGGACTCTTCGCCTTTCGCAGTCCCAAACCGAAACCAACAGCCCTGCAACTGAAAGGAGGCACCAGCAGCGATCAAGGAGGCGTGATGGCAATGCAAAACGCAGACCTCAAAAGGGGTCGCCATTACCTACGGCTTATCAGTAATTACCCCTCTAGTTAGCAGGTATGACTTATAAAACTGTATGATACTGTGTGTAATTGGGGCTACAGGTAAGCCCCTAAACACTGAACCCTGCACCCTGAACCCTGCACCATCAACCCTGAACCCTGCACCGACCCTGAACCCTACACCCTGAACCGCTAGACCCTAAACCCGAAGCGGTTCAGGGACCAGGGCTTTGGGAATGATGGAGGGTGAAGACTCCAAATCAGCCCTCTGTCTCAAGGTTTAGGGTTCAGGGCTAGGGTTTAGGGTTAGGCTTTCGGGTTTCGGGTTTAGGGCTCAGATTCAGGGTTGAGGGTTTAGGGTAAGGCTTTTGGGTTTTGGGTTTTGGGATCAGGTTTAGGGTTCGGGGTTTAGGGTTAGGGTTGAAGAGGGTTTAGGCCTTCTCAAATGAATATGAACCCGTAGGACTCTACAGGGATATGCAGAGTTGATGGCTCATTGTACGTACGCTAGCCAGACGAATGTGGGACCCTTTTTAGGGTAGGTTTCCCCCTAGCAATAGGGCTCCGAGAACAATTGGAAAATCATGGCCCTCCACACGGCGTCCCACGGTTCTGAAGGCTCCAAACCCTAAACCCTAAACCCAAACCCTTGGGCATGATTTTCCAGAAATATTCTGGCCCCAAAACTTCCAGGGCTCCAGGGCGGGCAGAGTTAGGGTTTAGGGTTTGGGCTCTAATCTTCCACGCCCCCAATATTAAATGTTCCCGATCTGTGGTATATGCAAATATAGTGGGAGTATTTGATAGTAGACGCATTGTAGCGGGCCTCCGCCATCAAGGAGGTTCAACCCCAAATCCCTAATCCCTATACCCTTAGCCCTAAACCCCACACCCTAAGCCCTTATCCCTTTCTAAGGACAGTAGTCTTTGCAAGACTGTTATGGGGGATCCATGTTACTCGGGAGGATACCGAATTGGGGCGGCGAGGTGTAGATGTCAGGCAGCCTCCACGCAATGGCTATTATAGGGCAAGGGATTTCTGGCGAATAGGAATGGGTCGACAAATGGTAAATGTCAGCTCGCCCTATAACCTGCACCCTGAACACTAAACCTTAAACCGCGTTAACCCTGAAGCCTGAACCCTAGAGAAACAACTTCCCATTGCCCCAAACAAGGCTCAAGCTCCTCAGACCCCTAGCAAGTTTAGAAAGTTGAGGGTGTAGGATTTAGTAACTTCAGGGTCCAGGCTTAGTAAGTTTCGTCGTGTAATATGGGTGTTGAGCAGGGTTATCAACTATTGTAGCACTAATCACATGCTCCCCCTGAAGCTTGAGGTTCTCCCGTCATATAACGGTATTATGAGCTTGATGTTGCTGGGTCGTTGGTGGGTACAACTTGTAATAATGTTATGATGCCCAAGCCCAATGTAGAACAAAAAACACGTTTCTTCAATACTGCTTAGAGGATTTGGTTGTATTGATGCCCCGAAGGAATGACCAAGCAAGAGTCATATGATGTGGGGTCCTTGTTCCAGGAATTCGGGAAATTCAAATCACCTTATTCGTTGATGTAGTTTTACCGGCTAACTAAAGGTACGAGTGTTGAATTCAGGGTGCAGAGAGAATAAAGATGTGCTGAATCGGGCGGAGTTGCTCTGATTTTGGTAGGCGGTTGGCGGTTTACACTGCCTTAAGCAGACATGGAAACGAAAGCCTAAACCCTAAACCATGTAAAGGGTGCAGAAGTCTAGAGTCCAGAGTTGTCGGTCAGGCTTCAATACCTTTGCACCATGTGCCCCGAATCCTGAAAATCAATTCCCGGCGAAATCTGCAAAACCTCTCGTTCTCAAATGAGCTATAGTCTAAACTCCTTAAAAGCGGTTTATATACGGCATTATGTAGGGACTCCTATAGGGGGTGATAGGGGTGATTAAGGGGGATACTAGGAGCTTAGACTATAGCTCAAATGAAGCGAATAGAGCAACATCTTGCAACACCACGTATCCCACCAACAACGTGAAGTGCCACAATTCCGGGTTCCAAAGCAGTAACAGATGTCCTCCATCCACCATGTATTCCCCCCCCCCAAACTAGCATGGAATTCTGTAGGACAGAGGTCTTCATAGGTCCCTTTCGGGGGGCTTCCACCCTAAACCTCATACATCCCTTGCATTGCATCCTTATCTAACTGTATCCGATGTATCCGAGAGCCCACTCTAAATGCTAAATCCTAAACCCTGAGCCCTAGACCCTAAACCCTAAATCCTAAACGCTAAGCCCTAATGACGAGGCCATCCTTTCTGTCATTGTGCCCTGCTGGGGGATTGAAAGAGAAGGCGGGAATAAGGGAATAGATAATATTAGGGTTACATTGGAGTTATGTAGGGATTCTATGGTATACATTGGGGTTATCTTGGGATAATTGAGGGTGTAGGTTTCAGGGGCGTACGGTTGATATTTCAAATCCTCCATGACCCTAAGTACCCTAGCCCTTGGGAATCATGGTATTATAGTATTGAAGGACGAGGGGCAAGGCCTTAGGGTTTCAGCTTTGGGTTCAGGGTTTAGGGTTTAGGGCTTAGGGTGCAGCTTTGGGCAATGTCGTGGTTTCCAGGCTGATTTAGAGAATGAGGGGGAGCTTAGTAAGTAGCTACCATGGGGCGCTATGCGAGGTTCGAGTGTGTTTAGACGTCTAAGCCTTAACCCCCCAAACCCTAAGCCCTCAGCCCTGAACGATGAGAAAGGTTAATACAGGCACCTAAATAGTTATCAACATTAGACTCCTTGTACGATAATTGGATATCCCATAGGAGTAACTTACCCTAAGTTCCTGAACAACAACCTACCTTTGGCCCAAGCACTATGGTCGAATTCGTTAATCCCCTCCACCATCCTCCCACCCCCTAATCATGAAAGATGGCAATTCCCCTTAATTTACTTTATATCGACATTGCATCGGAGAGTGTTCGTTATAGGGGGCTAATTAAGGGGCTAAGTAGTAGGGGGATTGCACGAAGCTCTAAGCACTGACAGCTTGTTGGGTTCAAAGTAGACCCAAATGTTTAACCGGGATCAGCTCGGATTTGTATATGGCCTACAGCAAGGATGTTGGACAACAATCCAGACAAGGTTCCAGGGCTGATTTTTTAGGCTGCGATAGCCATCCCGGGAGAGAATCATGCGCGACAACAATGGGCTTGATGTTGGTTGCAGGCATGGTGGCAAGTCCGGAGCGAACCTTGGCTTAAGGATTATCCTCAGGTCATGTCTTCGCTGACGTCCCAATCCATGTTGCTTCTTCTGATTCATTCTCAGGGAAAGCGGACAGGATGGATGGTCCATGGGCCTGCGGATTCGGCGCGTGGCGGTTTAAGAGAAAAAAAGGAGTGCCCGGCGAAATGCGGACAGTTTGGCCCACAAGCATTCCCAACGGTGCCGGCCAAACACCCTGAGAAAGTCGACATCTCAGCCACATGAGCTGGAGTTTAGGGTTTAGGGTTTAGGCTGGCTATAGCGAGTCTCCCATGTTTTCAAGGGAGTTCGGGGATTTCAGTGATGGACTGGCAGGCGCATACAAGAGTTATGACACGTTGTCGTGCATTGCTCGACAAAACCCTACCGCCGAGGCTGGCACTCTAAACTATCCCACCCTTGACCTTAACCCTAAGCCCCAACCCCTAAACCCTAATCCCACCCTTGACCCTAAACCCCAAACCATCTGGGAGTTTCTCAAAACCAGCTTGCGGTGGAGAATCGCCAAGTTATGGATCCTTAGATTCCTCGAGGCCAAGATTCAAGGGTCACCCTCATGCGGAAATGTAGAGAGAGAGAGAGAGAGAGAGAGACAGAGAGATATGTGTATATATATATATGTGTGTGTATATAGATGTAGAGAGATACACAGAGAGAGAGAGAGAGAGATATATATATATATATACATATATACATACATATACACTGAAGCACCACATGTCCAGGTACCCATCTATGAGGATTTAAGGTGCCAAGCACCATTTAGCTAATAGCGTTGTTGACCTAAAGCCCGGGTATGCCCGGGTATTTGGGGTCTTGGACCCTTTTAGGAAGATTAAGTTTGAGTAAGTTCGAAACCTACCCTAAACCCCAAACCTGAGCCCTAGACCAAACCTGAAAGCTTTTCGTTTCAGAGCTATGTTTTGTTCTCCGCTGGTTCCCAACCATTTTGGGCTCTAGTAGCCGATGTTTTTTCGGAAACGGGTGTTTCCGGCTAAGTCCCGCAGCATCTACCCCAAACCCCTACAGCCTACGAGCCTGAACCTCTGAAGCCCGAGGCTCCTCATTCCTGAACCTTTTTCCGCCTAAACCTACGACCTTATTTGCCCTTATCCTGATATGCCTCTGATACAATCTTTAGAAAAACTTTCACTGGCTTATCCCTACCTGCGCATGAACGCCGGAGAAGCAAGACCAAGAACCTCAACACATCGTGTAAAAAGGCCATCATTCTATGTGACTTGGGGTTTCGGTTTCATGTAAATCCTGTACCCCGGTATATCCCTGTGGCCTCTTTAAGGGGACTCAGGTAACCCCACACCCCTGAATCAAGAAAGGCAACCAACGGCCTGAGCCTCCGCGTGCTGGGGCCTTTGGACATTCACAGGGTTGAAGGTTTGGAATTTAGGTTTAGGGTGGGCTTAGGGTTCAGGGTTGAGGGGAGTTACTGGCAATATTACCAAGGGACCATTAAGGGTGGACATGCGTGTCCCCTTGGTAGTTTAGTATAGTCCCGAATATGCTCCCCAGTAGGAACCCATGTCCAGACTAAACCTTCAACCTCGATGCTAAAACTTGCATTTGTTGGAAACTACTGTGCGGGCGAGAAGCTTGGATTTGGGCCTCAGGGGTTCAGGTTTAGTCTAATTATGGGGGTGTATGTTTTTGGACTGTTAGACTTGGGGTTTCGGGTCTAGGGTGTAAGGGATTAGGTTTTCGATTCGGGAGGGTGTACCTGAAAAGCCAACGGCCCAACGAAGGGTTGAGGGGTTTAGTTTTTGAGGTTTGGGGTGATGCCGCTTGATCGTTGTTGCGCGGCAAAACCTTCCTCAAAGGGATGTTCAGGTATTGATGTTGATGAAGAACGAAGTCAAGGATTCACGTACCTATCATGCACTCCTCACGCGGTATGTTATGTCAACTTTAGAACCCTGAACCTTCTCAAGCCCTAAACGCCTAAACCTGAGCGCTAAGCCATACTGTTATCGGCATTATTTTCCTTCCCCTACATGACCCGCTTAAAGCGCCCTATATGAGCTACAGCCCAAATTTCCTCACATAATCAATGGACATGGGTTCCTAACTAGGGATTCTATTCGGCACTATATCCCCAAAACCTCTTTAAGGGGACCCCAAACCCTAAATTCCTCAGAATTCTTGTAGGCCGAAAAAACTTAAGCCCTCAGCCCCAAACCGTGTGGAAGTCCCAGTCCAACTCTAGACCCTTAACCCTAAACCCTACTCCAAAATACGGTTTAGGGTTTAGGGTTTAAACCCTAAGTCCAAAGCCCTAAACCCTGAACCTTGAGCCCTGCGTCTGGAAGCCCTAAGAGCCGCTAATAGCCCAGGTCAAAGTCGATCCACGCATCTTCAGTAGGCCTCTGCCCCAGGGGTCCAAGTAGCTACGGGCCGAAGCGAGTTCTTTAAGGAATGTATAGGCTAGGTCTCAAATTTAGGGAAAGGTCAGGGTTAAGAGTCCAAGTGCCTCAGTAAACCAAAACCCCAAGCCCTAAACCGCGGCCAAAGGGGTTTAGGATTTATGGTTTAAGGCCCTCAATTGCATTTAATTTTATGCGCTTGGACCCTTAGGGTTTGGGATTTTGGGTGTTGGGTTTCGATCGCTGTTGGATGGTGTAGGGAGATATCAAGAATCTGAGGGTTTCTTAGGGTTTAGGGATCCGGGGCTTCGGATTCAGGGGAAGAGGGTTTAGGATCAGGGTCCCAGTACTGAAAATGGGGTACCAGGTCTGAACGTTCCTGCCCAAGTTGTGGGATATATGGGGTCTAGTCCAGGGCTTAGGATTATATGCCTAGGCCTTCAGGCTTTTTTGTTCGTCATCTGATTACAAGCCCAGTAGGACAAGATCTTGTTCAAGTCAATTTTCAGTAGCACCCCAAGCTTTCAGAAACACGGGGTTGTTCAGGGGCTTCAGGGGATTGATCCGGTTGAATACCCTACACTATACCCTAAACTTAATATTATACACCCCAAATCCTTACTGTTATTGTTATCAAAACTCGAGGTACTAGGTTTACGGCTATTACTTGAGATCCGAGCCCTAAACCATTATGGTTGATACTTAATCCAGCAGGACACTCAGCATCTTAAGACCTTATGCCTTGGGAGTGATGGTGTTTAGGGTTTAGGGGTCTAGTATACTAAGGTCATGCAGGACTTTGAGCATTTACAATATCGGGTCATTGCGTATAGATTGCTGGTAGTTAGTTTAGCTTCTGTTTTGGGGTTTGGGAGGTGGGGTGTTTCAGGTCCCCTGGGGTGATCACTATGCTCACAACATCGTAGGGATGAACTGTTGAGGCTTTTGTTTTGCGAGTTTCCTGGCCGCCTCCCTGATGACATGGGAGCTTATCAACATTGCCGCTAAACAATCCGCAGTAGCGACCGTAATAATCCCCCCCGTGCTCCCTTGTTATATCCATGGGGTCCTTGAAAGAAGTTGGCATATCTTCCCAGGTTTGCTCAGTGAACTTTGGTAAGACAAACCAAAGAATTGGTATCGATCAATTCTTGTAAGTTCCACAATGGGGCTACCGGAATGACCTTATTACCTAACCCGTACAAGCCTCTGCAAAACACAAGTTTTCTGTCCATGTTCCATTTTCGGTTCCGTTTCTTCTACACCGTATACCCTAGCCCCTACAGATCCCTCTAAACCCTAGACCTTAAACCGGTCTCCTGAGTACTTATTAGGAATGTTCAGGAAGGGCAAAGCGGAGAGTTCCTCATGCCCCAAATGTCTAAAGGACAGCGAAAGAGGCTAAAGGGACACATCGGCTAAGCTTGGCACTTTGGGTTCCGGATTTAGGGTTAAGGGTTACGGCTTAGGGTTCCGGGTCCAAGCTCCTAAATCATGATTTATCCAAGTGCAAAGTAGTTCCCATATGAGCGATCCTTTAAACTCCTGAAAGGGGAGGATTACATAGGAGAGTACTATAGGGGCTACTAAGGGGGATACTCGGAGTTTAGACTTATATAGCTCATATACGTAGCTTGAGCCTTAGCTGCGCTACCACTTAGGTACTTGGAGCCCTACGGGACCAAAGCCACCTGAGACGAGCATCCTAGGACTCATACCTCAACCCCCAAATCCATGACTAACCTGTCCAGTTGGCAACCTTTAACTTTTTTAGGTTGTTTTTCAAAACCCAACATAAGCCCAAAGGTTAACCTTTCAAACGCCCAAGATACTGGACACCTAGGATGATCCATGAATGCAGACCGGTCGAAAGAAACCTGTCCAGAGAAGATGACCCAGATCACGTTCTGACGAGATATCGTTGCTTGGATGTTGAGGCCCCGTTGGGCCCTAACACCCTGGGGACCCTCGTAGCTCGAAGCACCAAGCCCCGACCTGTTGCCTGAACCTCAAGAGTAGATAAAACCAATGACTCAACACAGCCCAAAGGCCACTATTCCGCATTCTGTTGGGGGTCCAGGTACTGATGTATGTTCCACAATCTAGGTTCCTTGCTTCTGAGGTTGCATCACAGGTCATGCTTGCTTGAACGGGAACTTTTGCAAGCACTCCTACCTGCAAACCTTAACCCGCAACTTTACACCCCAGGCACCATGCACCCATGCACCTCTAAACCCTAATCCCTAAACCCGAATCATCCCTAAAACCTATGCCCTAATCCCAAAACCCTAATCCCTAAACCCTAAATCCAAAACCCTAATCATCCCTAAAGCCTAAACCCCACTCCCAAAAGCCGAACCCCTAAACCCTAAGCCCTATATACCCCTAGCACAGTAGTTTCCATGTTCTGTTCCATTCTCCCTACATGAGCTATAGTCTAAACTCCTTAAAGGGGTTTATATAGGGGATTTAAGGGGGATACTAGGAGTTTAGACTATGGCTTATATAACCGCTATCTTACACCATATAAGCCACCCTAAACCAAACCTTAGCGCCCTCTTCGAGCCTTTCTGAAGTCGAGGCCCTCTTCGTTGGCAATGCAGTCCGGAGCGAGGCAAAGATTAAACACCCCTACCCTTAAAGGGGTTATAGGGGTTATTATCAGGGGTTGGGGTTAAGGGTTTAAAGTTAAAAGGATATATATATATATATATATGGTCACGCCCCGGCGGGCTCCCCCCCCCTCCCCCCCCCCTGGTATGGTCCC
>CAJNIZ010034891.1:53542-74454 GCA_905231905.1 Symbiodinium pilosum
CGCACACGCGCACACACACACGCGCGCGCGCGCGCACACACACACACACGCACACGCGCACACACACACGCGCGCGCGCGCACACACACACACACACACACTTGTGCACACACACACAGAGAGCGTTGTGGTTTTAGGAACCTATAGGGTTGAAGCTGTAGGATATTGAAGAAATGCTGGCTTGGACTCTAGCAGCTGAGGCCAGGCTTTTTGAGGTGCCTGCTGCACACGTTACGTGTGAGGCAGGAAGGATTGTTGACAATCGGACATCCATGTTCGAGCTTTGTATGGGTCAATAGAGCTACATCCAAACGCTCTGATGCCAACCCAGAAGGGAACACTGATTTGGATTACGTCGTTGAAGCGAATTGCATGGCGATGCTCTCGTCATTCCTGTGCCTGGTCGCTCTGGCCAGGGCAGTGTTCTTTGAGGTTGAACAACCCCACTCCTCAAAGCTCTTCAAGCTGGACACCATGCACTTTCTACGGAGCCTGTGCAACGCGTACTACGTGCCATTTCATTACAACTTCTTGTGGTTCGGCTGCACACATGTCATGTGCTGTCTTTGATTCAGACTTCGAATTCGAAATGATTTGCAACTAAGCTGTGTCACTAAGTTGGATGGGCATCTTTGGAAGTGCCTCTGCGAAGGGAAGTGTGAAATTGGGGTCATGTGTAGAGTCTTTGGGGGTTGTGCCCTGCCTAGAAGCCCCGATAATTCCCAGTATTGCGATTTCATTGTACTACCTTGTACAGGCTATTGTATCTGTGGTACAGTGTGCCATGACACCCTATAAAGCACCATATAGCTCCTGTTTCCATTGCATTCTCTGTTATGCGAATTTCCAAATCCTCGACCCTTAATCAAATGGTATGGTAGTTGTATCTGCTTCTCCATTGCATTTTTAGTTCACAGTAGCAATTTACATAATTAGGGCTTGGATTCATGATTATGGGGACTCAGGGGCTAAGTTTGGGCATGTCTAGGGTTTTAGGGCTTGGGATTGCTAATTGGGGCTTGGTAGGGAATAAGGGAATATAGTATATAGGGGGACATAGGGAGTATATATATATATATATGTAGATATTCCCTTGCTCCCTACTCAGAACCAGTAAGCCAATTGTTAAATTCCGCAGGTCACCTGCAGTTCCTAAACCCTAAACCCAATCCCCCAAACTCTGATCCTTAAACCCTAAACCCCTCGACCGAAACCCCTCAACCTTAAACCCAATCCCCCAAACCCTTACCCCTAAACCCGCAGGCCACCCGCAACAACCAGTAAGATTGGTGGATGTGGATTGTTAGGTTTCAGGCGTGACCTTGAGTGTATGATTTGCATGGGGCGATAATTTCCCTGAAGCTGGTGACTCCTGCAAGCTATTGGTAGGGATTGAGGGTTTGGAGTCAACGTTTAGGGTGTAGGGTTAAGGGTTCAGGGTTTCGGGTGCAGGGTTTAGGGTTTAGTGTTTAGGGTTGGAGTGTAAGGTCTACTTTGAGGGACCCTGGATTAAGGACATATACTATGTATCCGTAGTGGCCCCATGATAACAGCCCTACCAAAACCATTTATCAGTAGGTTCCCTTGCCCCTTTGTAGAGGCAGGGTCGTACCATATAGCGTACAGATGTTTGGAAGCATAAAACCAAAGTCATGAGCTTTGGTATTTCTACGTAGGCTTCAGGGACGACAGCGTGATTGTGCACTGTCTACGTCGGTTTCACTTATAGTCCCCCTTAACTAGATAGAATATTGGGTTTTCATGGGATAATGGAAAAGACAACAGAAACTACTATTTAGGGTTTAGGGTTTATAGGGGTTATCGTCCCCCTTAAGTTAGCATACTCAACCTTTCCGACTTCCTTGCACTGGGCTTCGCAAAGGCCGCTGCGAACAGCACAGCCCTGGTCTTTTTCCTCGTCCCTATAAAACCCTTATATAGCTAGGTGGTCCCCATATTGCTCTCCATACCCTTCAGGGGCCCCTAAAAGGGACCACCACTTCAATGAGCAGCAGCTGCTTCGTTGGGCCTTTCCCCTGGCTGGGGAAACCCTAAACCCCTAAGTGGAGGCCAGGATCAGTAAGATAGAGGATTTGAACTGCCGCCAGCTGTATCACCCTCCTAAGGCCCTTACCTGGACAACATCATCGCCCCAAACCCTAAATGCCATTGTTCTATATATATACTTACTTTGGGGGGTCCCGGTACATCCTAAACCTTAGTATCCCCATAGAACCCTCGTGTAGCGCTTACGCACCCCTATGTAAATGAAGGTCCTAAGAGGCCGCTTCCGGCTGCGGGCTTCATGGTGGACGTCGTCGCCAGGGACTACTTGTAGCCCCAACTACCCAGTACCTACACTTTAGTCGTTTGATTCTCAAGAACTGGTTACGTAGGCCCCAAAAGTAGGTAAACTACCTGCCCGAAACCTTCAAAAAACTGCCAAAAAAAGGTCATTATTCTGCATACCCTGGGGGTCCAGGTAATTGTATCCCAGCAAGCTTTAGGTAAATGGCTTACAGGTGGGTTTACAAAGCCTATCCCAAGCACATGGCCTCAAGGCCAAAACGTCCTTGGCTCCCAAACCCTAAAGCTTCAACCCCAAGCCCTGCCTGGAAAGCCTAGTTACCCAAAATGCTCGGCTACTTTGACCCAAGTGATCGTAAAGTAGGGGGTATATGATTTTAATGGCTTTCTACGTAACGCATAATTTAAGCCCTAAAGCCCCAGGTCTCGCTCCGTACACCCTAATTGATCCTAGAACTCATACTCAAGGCTTAGGGTTTAGGTTCGCTGTTCCCTGATACTTCTTCTATGCTCAAGTGTCGTATAATGTATTCCGCCAGACGACTACCTTACTCATGGTATAAGCCAGATGCCAGTTCAGTGTTGGTTCATTTGGTTCTCCATCAGAACCCTAGATCCCTAAACCAAAGCAGCTCTGTTCTATATCCCTGCATCGGCCCAGTTTCAACGTCATTGTCCATGAGTTTTCCCCGTTTTATTCTCCATGATTCAAACCAGCTAGGTCTCTAAACATCAAGACTGATTCCCCTTTTCGAATCATCTATGCTCGCAACCCTAGTCACTTAATCCTGAAACCTTAACAGCTAGTCCCTAGATATTCCTACAACCCCTTAACCTTAAACCCTAGACCCTAAACCTTTTACCCTACCCTGAGGTCACAACCTGCGCCTTTTCCCGTTCCCGTGTGGGCGCAGACAACAACCATGCGACCGAGGGCCCAGGCTCTCGGATGTCTTTTTAACAAAGATAGTGTTGAGGATTTAGGGTAGCGGTTCCCCTTGATTGGTTCATACAAGGGTAATCAGGTGTATATCCGGGCTTGAAGGTATACATGTATAGATGTGCAGATATTCGTACACCTGCATACCTACATACATACTTGCATATACATGGAGACATGGTTTGGCTTCAAGTTCAGCCGTGTGCGCCCTAAACCCTAAATTCTAAACAGAGGTTTCCTTTGTTTTTCGGGGAGCTGCAGCGGATGAGTGTTGGGTTTGAAGACGAAGCTTTCAGGGCCTGGGCTAGGCTCCATGCAAACCCTCAACCCTAAACCCTAAACCGTGGACCCCAAACCAACTAGACCCAAGACCCTAAAGCCTAGACCCAAAACTCTAAACCCTAGACCCTAAACCCGAAACCCCCTAACCAACCCCCGCTATACTACCCCAACCTCAAGGTTTGGTCCTAGTCTAGCTGAGGGAGAAACCTTTTAACGGGGTAGTATAGGGTGGGTGGCACGGAGAACACAAGATAAACTAGGTCAGTTGCATGCTATTCTGTGGGGAAGAGGCACTGTTTAGGATTTAGGATTTAGGCTCAGGGTTTAGAGGAGAACATGGGAGTATATCCCTGCATGTTATCTCTATAAATACGTGTGCAGAACCCTCTGTGTTCTGTGTATGCATGCGCTCTCATAATATATACCCTAAACCCTACACCGTGTATCACCAAAACTCTCCACTACCAGGTTGTCGCACAGCCGGGAACAGCCAGCGTCCCTGTCCAGTTCATGCGACTGGCCCCACAGTGAGGAAGGATTTAGGGTTGGGCTTTAGGGGGTCAGGGTTTAGGGTTCCTGCAGTTCCATAATTTCGGTGGTTAGGGAGATTGTAAGGGATATGGGGGGTCTGAAGGGGAATAATGAAGAATCACATGGAAAATTACTTGGACACTACAATATTGGTTGGAGTTTAGGGGTTTGGCGTGTAGGGATTTAGGGGT
The DNA here is from genome assembly GCA_905231905.1 of Symbiodinium pilosum. Taxonomy (NCBI): domain Eukaryota; class Dinophyceae; order Suessiales; family Symbiodiniaceae; genus Symbiodinium; species Symbiodinium pilosum. Next base: position 57,794 of record CAJNIZ010034891.1, read on the forward strand.
TACTCTTTTGGGATTCAGATGTAGGGTTTAGGGTCTGGGGTCAAGAATTTACCATTTATGATGCAAGGCTTTGGGTTTTGTGGTGCCGAGACGAGCTTATTGTGCAGAGGGAAAGGATTTTTCATGGAGGCCAAATCCAACACTGCGCTCGAACACACACTTTTGCAGTAGGCTCCAGCTACGCCCCAGAAGGATGGCCAGTAAGATCCAAAACCCTCCCACTCCCGTAAAACTAACACTCCACTTGTGGTACGCTCTAACTATTTACAACATATTGCACAATGATTGGGCTTAGGGCTTAGGATTCCCTGAGCCCTAAACCCTGAAAATAGGGTTTAGGGTTTAGGGTTTAGGCCCCCCTTGCGGGTTTGGGGTTCAGGGTTGCGCAAGAGCCAGCAGGGTCAACGTCGAGCTGCCGCCTCGCAATGAGAAAAATGTCGTTGCACCTGACCATCGTCCTAAACCCTAAATCCCTAAAACCCCTAAACCCGAAATCTTAAACCCCAAACCTACACCCTAAACCCCTAAACCTTAAGCCACCATTGAGTCTGTTAAGCTGCAGGGTCAAGGGTTGAGTCTTCGTTGATTATGTTACCACCCACTGCTTGGAGTGTAGCGTGGATCCCCATTTTCGTGTTCCTTTTCTTGGACACTCCATCCTGAACCTTGAACCCTCTTTATGTGTTTATGCGGATACAAAGGCGTAGGGAAAGTTTTAACCTACAGGGCTTTGTTGCTGAAGTAACGAACATGAGAAGGTCTTGCAGAGTCCCAGTTTAGCGGTGTGACTTCTACCCTTTCTGTATGATATGTTCCCCTAAGTGTCCATGTACCCAATAATTAGGTACTTAGGGCTTTGGTCATAGTAATTCTAGTACAGGTGCTGGGTAAGTATATGGTGATTCTGTACTCGGACCCTTATCCCTAAACCCTAAACCCTATAAACCCTAAACCCTAAACCCTATAAACCCTATAAACCCTAAACCCTACAAACCCTATAAACCCTAAACCCTTATGGAATGATACGTTCAAGCCTCGGCGGAGGTCCTGGGACTCGGATGTCAGGAGAGGATCTTGCGGGAATCAATTTTTTTGAGAGTACCAGGACCCTCCTTGTACCATGAGCCTTGGTTGTTACTATAGTTTAGGGTTTAGGGTTTAGGGTTTAGGATGTTACTATAAATTTCTTTGAACCAGGACCCTCCTTGTACCCTTAATTGGGGATATATGGTCCCTAACAGTAGGTACTTTGACCCTAATAGAGGGTAGGAGGAGGGTCTAGGTATTTCCGCCCGTCAATCGTGTGTAGCGGCGCCTCGTGAATTTGGGAGGCAAGGAGTACCTGCATGAGGCCCACTTCTGTAGTGGAACGGGAATCCCGTCATAATTCTACCCTTCTGGGTCGTCATTTTGCGAAAACCCCTGGCTGCTTCCCCACAATGTCGGTAACAGTCGTCGTAAAAAATTCGCGTCTTCGAGCTTGAGGATAATCATCCTGCTTTTCATAACAGACAGGTGGCTCCATTGATGTACAACTCACTCCCTGAACCCCAAATCCCTAAACCCTGAACTTTTAGTTGTTTACAAGATAGATCTAACCAGGAGGTATTTGGATTGTCGGAGAGCTTTTGACAGAGGGGCATCAAAAGCAAAGCTCCGATTGAAAGACAGGGCTTAGGGCTCCAGATATCGTCCACAGGTCCCTGAACCCTAACCCTGAGAGTCCATGTGTTCAATTCTTTGGTACTTAAGGTTTGGGTAGGAGTAGCTGTGGTACAGGTTTGGGATAAGTATATCATTATTAGGTACTGGGACAACCTGGAAAATCATGTCATTTCCTCTTCCTCATGCCATGAAGCCCCGCTCCCGCCCCCTATGACAGATATTCCCCCTAATGCATATATATATATCTAGATAGTTATGAAGACTGTACCTGTTTTTTTGCCGGGGTGTCGGGGGCATTTGTCATTAGGGGAAGAGTTTCATTTGAACCCTACATTCCCAGGCACCCAAACAGTAGGTTCCTGTATATGGACTATTGGGGGGGGATTTCCCAAATATTAGGCACCGTATCATAGTACGGGCCCAAAAAAGAAAATCCCACCCCCATTTGGACAACCTACCATAGCGTAGATAGGGACCAAAGAAGATTGGTCATGGTATGGGTCACTATGCTTCTAGGGCAAGCCTTCTGCTGATTGTCTACAAAATCTAGCGTATGTGGTGCAGTGGCACGCATGGGAGCGCGAATTCTCTGAGACATTATCCTGTCAAAGATCCCGGATTTTTTGTAGATTTCCTTCTCATCCCAACAATCTTTCAGGGCTGCTGAGAAAAGATGGCTCATCCAGCAAGTGTATCAGTAAAATCACGCCCAAACAAGAAGCATGAAACAGACGACTGAGCACGACTTCCACCACCTGAACACCTAGGACTCACACCCTGAACCGCAGCTACCAATCCGAAAGCACAAGTCTCATGCATCGAAAGGCCAGCCTGTTTACGTCTGATCCTGTGGAGCGGCCCTGGAACAGAGCACCGCGCACAACGCTCCAATGGCTTCATCACGTTTCCGTGGAAGCAGGGTTTAGCGTTTAGGGGAAGCGTACAGGGGCGCTCGCCCATACGCCTTGAGTCTACAGTCTAAACTCCTAGTATCACCTTGAATAACCCCAATAATGGAGAATCAAATAGAAAAGAAAATGGAACATGAAATGGAAACTTGGATTATATACACCTCAAACGAATTTTCTGAGCCATGGGCCAAAGCTTGGAAACTATGCCGCTCAGTGCTGCCAGCGTGGCAGGCTCGCAATCGCTTGTGCAGTAACCCCTAGATGGCCCCGCATGTACACCCCCATGGCTATAATCCTTCACATGGGAACAGAAATCCTATGGTCTTGTGCCTTCAGTATACTATACTAGTTTCCATTTTCTTTTCCATTATTCCTATATAACCCCAATGGAACCCCATATAATCCATATATAACCCCTATATAGACCCAAGGCTTTGTTCAGGGCTCCACGACTGGCATCCTCAGTTCGATGCCTACACACTAAATTGGGATTTAAGGTTTAGGGATTTAGGGTTTAGGGATATTACCCGAATGATGGAGAATCAAATGGAAAAGACCATGGAAAATGAAATGGAAACTGGGGGAATAAAGGAAGCTAAGGAACTTAATTATCCTACGCCCTGAACCCTGAACTAAATATTTCTGTGGATTCTCTGGACCATGGCAATTGTAGCACGTGCTGGGAATGAGCTACATGGGCATCTCAGAAAGTCAAGAGTACCATGCGGGGTTCCCAAAATTATGCATTGTAGTATTTAGGTGTCTTTATCAGTATTGGGGTCCCTCAATTTATGGTAAGTACCAAATGTAGGTGTAAAGGGTTGAGACATAAACTTTCTTGGAGGTTTCACCCAGATCTGTTTGCATTTCAAGGTAGTTTAGGGTTTGGGATCTATTTCCAAAAACTCGGGCATGAAGTTCATTGTGTGTAGCTTGTAAAGGTACCCTTCTTTGTCACATTCCCAACGGGTGGAAACATAGACTTTCTTTCCGCTCACAAGTTGTACTGGTCCAGTTCCAAAAGGTTGAAATCTGAAACTTATTGAGCTCCCAACACTATCAACACTCTAAACCCTAAACCCCTAAACTCTAAACCCTAAACCCTAAACCCTAAAACCCTAAAGCCCTAAACCCTAGTTCCTCATCCCTAGAGTCCTGGAGCCATTGCAATCCTAAGCTCTAAGCTCAGAAACCTAAAACCCTAAACCCTAATCCCTAAACCCTAAACCCTAAATCCTAAACCCTAAACCGTAAATCCTAAACCCTAAACCCCTAAACCCTAAACTCTAAACCCTAAACCCTCATCCCGGAAGCTTAATAATCCTTAAACCCTGCTGCACCCTCAGACTGAAGTAATATTGGAGTAATGAGTAATACTATGGTTATATTAGGGTTATGTTAAGGATATTTTTTGGTTATATTAGGGTTATATTCGGGTTATATTAGGGTTATATTGGGGTAATATTAGGGCTATATTAGGGTTATAGGGTTATATTGAAGTAGTTATTAGGGTTGTATTAGGGCTATATTAGGGTTATATCGGGGCTATACTTACGTAGCCAATAGAAGAGCTTCAAACTTGTTGGGCTTCCTTTTGGGTCTCTATAATAAAGTTTAAACTTTCTTAGCCCTGGTTATTGGGGAAGAGAGTATATTAGGGGTATATTCGGGTCCTGAAGCCTGCTCACTTTCCAGCTCATCGAAGTGTCAGGCACCTCGTTGCCTTCATCGCTGGTGCGGCATCCCAGCACGTGTCGTATGGGCCAGTAGAGAGTACAAGTTGTTGGTGTTTGGGGTGGGTTAGCGTCTTGTGTGTGTGTAGGAGTTGGGTGTTTGGTTGCTTAGGGTTTTGAGTACTGTCGGTGTGTAGGGGGTTGAGGGCTTAAGTCTGCAGGGCCAGCTTCAACTATCCAATTTGAATTCCTATGACCAAAGCTCCGACAGCATTACTATATTAGTATTTTTTTCGTAGTAATAATAAGCAGAAAGAATGAATCATCAATAATTGCAGTAGTCAGCTTAGAACCAGTAGTAGTACTAGTACTAGTACTAGTAGTAGTAGTAGTAGTAGTAGCAGTAGTCGTAGCAGTCGTATTAGTAGAAATAAAATAGTAGTACAGGTAGTAATATTGATTGTCCTAGTAACAGTAGCAATGCTAATCACAATGATCATCGCAAGAGTCATAGTAACAATACTAAGCGGTAGGAGGCAGCCTGAGCGAAGGGGCATCAAATAATTCTGCACCTGGAGCACGCTTGTTCGGTTTTTCTCCAAAGGTTATGCTACTCCCTGATGCCTTCAACCCTAGAGCCTTGAGCCTAAATCGCGGTTTAGGGTGTAGGGTTTTGTTTAGGGTAACGCTAGCCGAAAGCTACGAGCTCTAAGCTCCGAGGCGACTACAGTCCGATTATGGTCCATGTTGCGGTTGACAAATCACGGCTGAGACTGACGACTCTGCATGACCTGAAGTATCCAATACCTTGGGAATATGGCATACTATCTTTAGCCCGAAGTATGTACGTAGAATAGTGGGCCTCTGTGACCATATCGAGGGATTTCAGGCCATGATGTTACCTATACCTATGGGGTCCAGATATACTATATACATCGAAAAATTAGCATCAACGCTGCAAACCCTAAACCCTGAAATCCCCAAACTCGAAACCCCAAACCTGAATCCCTAATTCCAAAATCCCTGCACGTTAATGCTCAATCCCTATATTCTAAACCTCACCGAATCCCTAAATCCCATAGACCCTAAACCAAACCTTACTTGATCCTTACTAGACCCTAACACCCCCCCCCCCCAAACAAAACAAATAACTAAAGCCTAAACCGCCATGCCAGTCCTTTGCATGTCCTTCCCGCGGGCCACGCTTTGTAACCTCGCTCTCGCAGGCGCCAAGGGTTTAAGGTTTAGGGTTTGGGGTGTAGGGTTGAGGGTTCAGGGTTGACGGTTTTGGGTTGAGGGCTTAGAGCTTACAACAGGGTTCAGGATGGGAGCTACCATGTGGGGACCTCATGTTCCCACAAAAAATAGTGGAGAATGGAGTAGAAAGTGGAACCAAATGGAAACTTGGGTTAGATAGGGGCGTGATTATGCAAGCTGAGAAGATGGTTTTTAGTTACCCAGCCCGCACGACAAGGACCGTATGGCTATACTTGGGTACCAATTCTAGGACTTGGGGTGGAAAAGCCCTTTCATTGTTATACGAGCCCTTATCATCTACTTCGTGTAGAACTCCCCATGGTCCCTGTATACGAAACTCTAGAGCGTAAATCCCTAAAGCCACAAACCCTAAACCCTAAATCCAAGCAAGTAAAACCTAAACCCTGAACCCTAAGCCCCAAACCCTAAACCCTACACACTAAAACCCCGTTAGTCGAAACTCGCCTCCTTTAGTTACCTGTGGCTCCAATAACCTACAGTTTAGTAGTAAGTACCCTAAACCGTCCCTAAACCCTAAATCCCTAAACCCTAAACCCTAAACCGGTTATTGGGGTTACAGGTAGTCCTAACCAAAGCTGCTCCGGAAGTCCACCGTCTCTTGGTTCAGGGGTTTTGGGTTCCAGGACCTTCCTTGTACCCTTAATTGGGGATATATGGGGTTTAGGGGTTTAGGGTTTAGGGGTTAAGGGTTCAGGGTTTAGGGTTTCCCTAATAGTGGGTACTTAGGCCCTAATAGAGGGTAGGAGGAAGGTCTAGGTTTAGACCCTGAACTATGGAGTAAGGGGAGGTGACTGTTTAGGGTTTCGGGCACATGGGGATTGAAGAGGGATGTACAGCCGCTAAGGCGCTAAGGATTTCAGACATTCCCGTAAACCCCTAAACCCTAAACCCAGACCCTGGGAGGCCCTCGTTTGCACCTGCAGCCCAAAGCACGCCCAACTATCAACGGTTTGGGCTTTACCCTAAGGGTCCAAGTACCTAATAATCATATACTTACCCCAAACCTGTACTAAAATTCCTATTACCCAAATCCCAAGTACCTAATTATTGGGTACATGGACCCTCTGGGTTAGGGTTTAGGGTTCAACTCACCCAGGCCATTGTTTGAAGGTTGGTTTTTCTGCGACTTGTTGATGTATCACCCACACCTCAGGTTGAAGGGTTTAGCAGTTCAGGTTTAGGGTTTAGGCTTTAGGGTTTAAGGTTTAGGGGTTTAGGGTTTTGAGTTTAGGTCCAAGAGATTTTCCCGAACCTCAGGCAAGAAGCCCTGAATATATGATCAGGAAGGCAATGCGCTTGCCTGCTGAACCACCTCCCATTGGTGATGATGCCTGTGAATGTGCCTTTCATCACTCCGACCTAAACCACACGCAATCCTGAACCATGAACCCTAAACCCTGAACCCTAAACTGCCTACCATGCCATGCCTCTCGACTGCCCCGTGAGCTGGAGCCGCGAATCCAAATCCGTATGCCAAGATCCTTTTTTTGTCTAGGGTTCCATATAGGATTACATACGGTTTAGGGCTTAGGGTTTAGGGTTTAGGTGTTAATTCCTGGCTGTATGTTTCTTGATTTTAAGCCGTAAATGTTCTGGAGCCTGCGGGCACAACACTTATGTACCCTGTACGCCCTCTACAGACCCCTGACCTAAGCTCCACAAGCCCAGATTAATCCCCAAATTTTCAAATCTTAAGCCCAAGGCAAGGGAATCCTACGCCCTTTACCTCTGGTTAGCCGGGAAGGAAGGAATGGAAAGCAAATGGAAAACACAATAAATGTATTGTCCGGTTTTATATAGAGACTGCTATAAGGATCCATTCGTTTTGCTAACCAGAGGTAGGTAGGTTTAAGGCGCTCTACACTCTAAACCCTAAACTCTATAAACTGCCAAAAGACAGGCACAAACGTCTCGGGCAGCCGGCGGCAAAACAACGGCCGGCTCAGGCGGTGAGGGGTGCAGGATGTGGGGGTATAGGGATATGGGGGTTTCCCAAAATTAGGGGCACCATTTTCGGGGTCCCCATAATCAGGATTATAGTATATTGGGGTCTATATTGGGGTCCCCTTATTTAGGGAAACTACCATGTGCAATGGCGACGAAAAGAAGATGAAAAATGAAATGGACACTGAGAACCATGGTCATGGGTTCTCCTACTATGCCCGTAGGTTCCCCTTCAATAAGCTTCAATCAACTTTAATCACTCCTTAATAACTTGAATGAACTGCGAACCTGGGGGCGTATAAGGGGGTGGTTAGGATAGGTGCAAACTGCAACCCTATGTCGTAAACCCTAGCTCTGCAGATGCCGGCACGCAACCCATACCATCTGCTGGGATCTCAACTGTCCCTACTACCTTGCACACCCGCCTACCGGCTCAAATTGAATCGGCCTTGCAATACGTTTGTACTCTTCGAGGAAATCTCGAATGGAGAGCAGAGAAGTGTTGAATATTAGCGGGGAGTGGTTGAGCTGCAATTTAGTACTTCACCTTAGTACCTAACTGTCACATACTTACCCAATTACTATTGCCAAAGCCCCAAGTACCAAATTATTGAATACTTGGACGCTTAGGGTTAGCAACTCCAATTCCATCCTTAACCCTAAACCCTAAACCTTAAACCCCAGGCCTGGGAGGCCCTGGGAGGAGTCCTGAACTCCGAAACTGGAAGGATGACTTGCAACGTATCTGCAACCCTGACTTGGCTAGACTTCTGTAGGGTTTAGGGTTTAGGGTTCAGGTTTAGTAGTTTAGGGCTTAGGGTTCAGGTTTAGGATTTAGGGTTAAGCGCTCAGATTTAGGGTTAAGGTTGAGCTTCTCAGCGGAGATGGCTCCCTACATGATCCACCATGTTTTAGCTCTCCATACTTTGTAGGAGCAACTGCCGAGCTGTAGGCCTAAAGCCTGCGCTCGAACCCTTCAAACCTGCACTTTAAAAACATCACCTGAACCCCAAAGATATGGAGAATAATGGCCTTCTGGGCTATGTTTAGGGGTTTTGGGCTATTATTTTACCTACTTCTGGGGGGTTCAGGTAAACTCTACACCCTAAGCAAACCCTAAACCCTAAACCATTCTGCAACTTGAGTCCCAAACCTTACACTTGAACGCCTTCATGGCCTAAGCCTTACAAATATAGATCCACAAGATCAGCCGTGCCACTGTGAACCCCATGAAGGCATCGTGGTTCACCCAACCCTAAGCCCTAAACCCTAAACCCTAAACCGAACTGACGATGTACCTGTAAGCTTTTGCACGGATTGATAGTCGTTCTTGAAATCTGTCATCATCTCTTCACCTTGAACCCTAAACCGAAGCTTCCAAGCCAGAGTTCTAAACCCCCTAAGCTCTACTGAGCAGCTTAACCCTGTGTAACCGGAACCCTACACGTGGTTTAGGGTTAAGGGTTAACTCAAACCCGTATCCTTGAACCCCCTAACCGTTTGAGGCTTTAGGATATCGACGTAGAGGGGTCCAGAGATCCTACACGAGAGGGCCCTGGGTGTCTACAACTGCCGCGGCGCTGTTGGTCCTAGGAGGCCCTTTGAGGGTACTGTTTAGGGTAGTAGTGGTAGAAATAATCACCACCCTAAACCCTAAACTCTAAACCCCAAAGGTTAAACTTTTCACCAAAAATAGAGAGGATAGCTGAATGGAAAACAACATGGAAGATGAAATTTCAACTGGGGTTGTATAGAGGTGTAGGTTTAGGGTTTAGGATATTTGGGTGTGTAATGTAAATAAAAACCTCATAACCTTATGCTTAAGGCCTAATGTACCCCGCAAACCTAATCTAGGCTGATACAGTATGGAGTGCACGGGTGTGCGTAGTTATTGGCTTGAGGAGATGTTTGTGATTTTTCGCCGGTAGTGCTACAGGCATTATCAGGGATTAAGAGGGATTCTAGGGTATAAGTTAGGAGGACCCCCCCCCCCCCATCCTGTAATAGTGGTATAATGGGAATATAGTAATTAGGAGCCTTATATCGTCCTTAAAATTCCTTATAGCCACTATTATAGGGTGGGGGGTCCACCTAAGGTATAAGGCCTAGACCCTAAATCCTAAAAGGGTATACGGGTCCTTGAATTTAGAAGTTGAGGATGTTGTTGGGCCCGGGTTGTTGTATAACGCGTAGCATGGGTAATTGGGCACACAGAAAGTAGAAATATCCTCTAATTACGGAATATATCCCAAGGGTTTAGGGTTGGGTTTAAATGGTACCAGGATCCCTAATATGCTTCAAGGTATAGGCCCTAATTTAGGGATATTATTGGGCCCAAACCTCAAACCCTATATTTTTACGGGATATGGGACTTCTGGGTATAGAGATCAAGAGCCCAGGAACTTCCAAGGAAGGCCTCAGTGTCGTAAAACCCCTAGCTCCACGCGGTTTAGGGTTTATAGCCCCCCTTAGGTAGATAGAACATGGCTTTGGGTATGTTATAATAAGATCCCCACATACCCCATATCCTATCTACTTAAGGTGGACTATAGGGTGTAGGGTGTGGGGCTAAGAATCCTTTAAGCCCCAATCCCTGAATCTTATTCCCTGCACCAATGCGTAATATAATATTTGCTCAGTCCCACATATTTTCCCCATTTTTCGTGGATCCTTTAAGGAAAAGCTTCTAGATGCTAAAGCCAAAGTCTTCTTGGCAGAAGACTTACGCAGACCTGCTACATCCGAAGTCGAATGGCCCACAAACCTCTATAGCCCAAGTGCCAAATCCCAAGCGCTAAGCTTGCTAAATCCCAAACCCAATTTTTTGCATCCTAAACGCAGAGCTCTCAAACTCAAGTCTTAAACCCTTAACCCTACACCCTAGTTGACGCCCCAAATCCTCTACCTGAGCTCCACAACTTCGTTCAGAAATGTGGTTAAGGGACTAGGGTTTAGGTTTTAGAGGCCAAAAATATTCCCAATGTACTATTCTGGCCCTAGATTCCTTACATGTGTCAGGTCACTTCAATGAACATCAAAAGGAGGTTGCAAGTCCCCAGAACGGCTCCTTCATTACACCCCAAATCCTCAACACAAAATCTGCCTGGAACCGAGGCCCGAGCCCCAAAACCGAGGGTTTAGGGGTTTTTAGGGGTTTAGGGTTTAGAATGTGGGGGGTTCAGGGTTTAGGGTTCAAGCTCGACATCCTAACCACATTTCCTACATCTCGAGCCTCAAATCTTGAACCCCAAATCCGACGCCCCAGGATGCCAACCCCCCTTGCGCCCCTGATCCCTATATATATAGACACAAAACCCAACCCTAAACCCTCAACCTTCACACTGCCCCTATCTGTTTCCTGGGTCCTGGCTATGGGCCCTTAATTTGGGTCTTTCGGCTTTGTAAGGCTTGTACTATGCATAATATAAGTAGCCCAGGATTAAGAGCCCATCGGCCCAGAGTTCCAACCTAAGCGTGAGGTGAGAGCTAAACTTTGTACCCCAAGCCCTAAACCCTAAAAACCCTAAGCCCTCAGACCCTAAACCCTAAACCCTACGAGCCCTTGACTGGGTACTAGAAGCCCATAGTTTCAACTTTCGAAAAATTGAACCCTAAGCCCTAAGCCTTGGACCCTAAAACCCTAAATCTCAAACTCAAAACACCCTAAGGGTCCAAGGACCTAAATAATAGGGTTTTAGGGCCCAAATACCATTAATGTTATAGTATTTGGGCTCTAAGACCCTGTTATTTGGGTCCTTAGGGACAGTTTAAATCAGAATTTGGGACAGCCAGGCCGCAGTACCTCTCGGAGAAGCCGCCTGTCCGTAGGCCGAAAGCTCGCGCGTTTGGGGGGTTTGCTTGAAGGGTTTAGGTTGTACTTGGTTTAGGGTATGGGGTCTAGGATTTTGGGCATGGAATTTGGTGTAAAATCATGGCCCAAACACATGAACTTATAAGTTCAGCAGGCTATTCTTCTGGTAGCCCATTGGAAGTGCTGGGTAGTAGAAGGAACCCGAAGAGTCCATGTATTCAATAATTTGGTACTTGGGGCTTTGGTAGTGGTAAGGCCTAGACCCTAAACCCTATTGTAGTACAGGTTTGGGGTAAGTATATGAATATAAAATACTTGGAGCCTCAAGGGAATGGACAAATTATATGGAAGTCATTATGTTAGAGGTGCGCGTTCAGGGTCGAGGGTCAAGGGAATGTAAAATAAAGTGGCAACTAAATGAGAGAGGTTTAGGGTGTAAGGGCTTAGCGAGTTTTGAGGGTGGCTTAAGATTTAGGATTTAGGGCCTTAGGATTTATGACATGGACTTCGTAGGTATCTTAAGAGTGGGGTTGGTGACCGAATATCATAGTCTGGATGACCACCTGGACGAAACTCTGAACTGGAAACCCTAAATTCCAGACCCCTGGAGCCAAAACCGCAGACACAAAATACGAAACCCGGAACCCCCAAACCCTTAACGCCTAAACTTTAAACCCCTAAACTCAATCATTGAAAAGAGGAAGCCAAGGGCCTAAGTCGCGAACAAAGTTTACCCTAAAACCCCATGACCTACATACTGGGATAAGGGTTTTGTGCTTATGAAGCCCAATTACCTACCTGTTGGGATACTGCTCAGTGGCCCATAGGTGAAAGCATCTTACCCAGAATCTCAGAAGCTACTATTGACATAGGTACCTGCGGTTCTATATGATAAACCTGATATCGAAGATCTTTAAACCAATATGAACAGTGCTTGCAGTAGCAAGAACATTAAAGGTAATCATCATTCAGGGTTTAGTGGCCGAATGCCCATTCCCAGATTTCCGAAAGTTTGCTGCTTTCACCTACCATTGCGGTTTAGGGTATAGGGTCTAGGGTATCCCTTTGCGTCATTGCGTTATGGCATTCGGTAGCGAGTTACGTGATGACTGTATGCCTAGGGTTTAGCTGCAAGCAAAATGTCCTGCAGCTTAATAGTAGTTACTCTTGATTAACAGGTATGACCAATCAAACCGCAGGTATGTGGGTTTAGGTTTTTTGACTTTACGGAAAGAATTTGCCCGGGCTTCACATCATGATAGGAGCAGAACTTTGCAGACCTGAATGTCAATGTCATCAGAACTGGAATCCTGAGACTTACCCTTCCCTAAGCAAACATGGAACCCCAAAAGGGGCACTACTCGTACGTCCACCGTGCTGCCCTACTGCTATATCGGGCTCCATGTTAGTTTGGTGGAGGTAACAAACTGAGCATGACCCCCACCCTCTCCCCGCTTCGCTCCCCAATTTTTGCACTGCATCATCTGCACCTCTTATGAGGGTCGACACAAAAGCCATGTGCTGTACACAGGGTTACAACGCGCCAGCTTTTCATGAGAAAAAATGCGCAGAAAGGCGACCCCAAACTGACGCTTGTTGGGCCGTCCACGCATAGCCGTCCGAGGGTCCCATTTACCTCAATAGTAGGTTACTGGGCTATATAATTGTGGGTATATAGAACCCAGTTCCCAATATTCAACCAACTGGAGCCCTAGGGCGTTGTACCTACTATTTTCGGGTGACAGGCCAATCTTATGGGTATCTGGGAGATTTAGGTATGCATGTCGAGCAGACTGTGCAGGTGCTGCGCGTGGTGCAGATCTGGCAGAAACCACGAAATTGGACCGCGGGAAGGGGGGCCTCAGACAGTAGGGGTTAGGTGTATAAACTTTGATACAGTATAGTGGTCAGTGCCAGACCCTAAGGGTCCAACCCTAAACCCCAAACCCTAATAAGGCTTTAGGGGCACCTCAAACCGTTTTTGACTCAAACCTCAATATTTGGGTACTTGGACCCTTGGGGAGAATGGGTTTTCAGGGTTTAGGTTTAGGTTTTAGGGTTTAGGGTTTCGGGTTTAGGGTTTGGGGAGAACTTAGGGTGCAGACTTTAGGATTCATTTTGGGGGGGTTTCAGGGGTTCCAGATCTGCAAGTTGTCAAGTCCCAACCGGGATCACTAGGTTCAGGGTTTAGGGTTCGGGGGTTTAGGGGTTTAGGGTTTAGGATGTATCTGTTTGCTTGATAAATGGGACCCAATCCTTCCTGCGAAGTTGACTTCTGACTCCAACCTCTACCTACCATGGCTACTTCAGAACCCGCATTCAAGTCTTAAATCTACACCCTACACCCTAAACCCTAGGCCCTAAACCCTATAATCTAAACCCCATACCCTAAACCCTATACCCGGAGCCCGCATGAGCAGAAAGCCCTGAGCCTTGCAGTGCAAGAACTTCTTCGGATGCCGGCCCGCCCTCAATGCTCCTCAGGTTGGGGCCTAGGTTTTTTTAGTTGCACATGAATATGGTTAGGGTTTGGGGTCTAAGGTTTTGAGGTTTAGGGATTTGCATATATGTATATATATATATGTATATGTGTATATATATATGCTAAAACAACCAAGATGCATTGCTGCAACCCCGACTTGACTCTACGCTCTCGTCTGTCAACCCAAACCCCTGCTCCATTGGCACTCCCAAAGATTCCATGCAGCTACGTATTCTGTATTTCCGTTTAAAGAGACGCAAACCCCCTTGGGAGAAATGTAGACATACTATAAGTAAGGTATATAATTGGATAGAGTCCAGGTCAGAAAGGTTTACAGCTGACACACTTGAAAAATGTTGCCATGTGCCAGAAGCGAAACAAAACAACAGCGCGAAAGTTGGAGCTTATGATATTTTGATGCAAAACAACAAAGCAATATTGCGTCAAATTGGATACAAGAATTCCCTCCCCTTTACAACTCGCCCCGCTCACATGCTCCCTTTGGGACTGCTCAGTTGGAATGCTGCCGGGGGATGTTCGCCCTAAGCCCCAAACCCGAACACCCGGCCAGCGCGGTTCAGATCCATGAACGTGTGGATGGCTTTGGTCATTTCCCCTCCCAGTAGCTCTCCTTAAAAGGGGCTATCATTGCGGAGGCTATAAAAATTCCTATTATGCACAATGGACAGGATGTTGGGTGCTAAAATGCCAGGTCTTTTGGGCGTAGGTCAGAGCCCCAAGACCTTGAACCCTAATCTTCATCCGCAATCCCCAAACTTCAACCCATTTGTAAACCCTAAGCCCAGCAGGTAGTTTTCACACAAAGGGGGACGCCAATATAGACCACAAATCCTACAATGCTTTGTCCCTAATTTAGGAAGACCTGCGAAGCTGCCAAATCCTGCCAGGACCCGCCTGAGACTTACGAGCAGAACATGGAGCCGGGGCCTGAGGGCGTAGAGAGCCTAGGATTTAGGTCTTAAGTCTTAAGGGTTAAGGGTATAGGGTTTAGGGTTAAGTCCCTATTTTAGATCCCTAAACTCCAAACCTCAAAACCCTAAACCCTAAACCCTGTAGTCTTAAGGGTTAAGGGTATAGGGTTTAGAGTGGTCCCGAGGTTTCTAGTAGGGTTTACGGTTTAGAGTAGCTTGCATTTAAGGTTTCTAGTTCTTGCTTAAAGGGATGTGGTTTGTGCTTTGCATGGGCTCGCCCTTAAGCCCCAAGCCCTCAATCTTCGCGTTTTTTTTTTTTTACAAGCTTTCAGGAAAGCTGTGGGTAGTAACCACAATGGTTAGGAATCCTAAGGGCGCAAGTACTCCTGGTTTTTTTGGTCCCAAATACAATAATCTGCATGGTTCTCGGCAGCTAGAGCCCGTATAATATGCCCCGAGGCCCTGGTCTAGCTATGTTGGCTGCTTCAGCCGTGGGCGGGCAAGTTTTTTTGCAGAAGCGCTACACCCTGTACGACGTTTTTTGTTGAATCGCAGATGTCCTATAAAGGTATAGAAAGCTGAGCTAGTTATGTTCCCCCAGACTAACATGGGTCCTCATATAATCGCCGCTTTCCCCACCTAATGGGTGCGGTTGGGTCGCCAGGCTTACCCTGTCTGGAGCAACCCTTAACCCTAAACCTCACATGCCTAAGCTCTAAGCCCTAAACCCAATATGCCTGGAAGCCTGCTTAACTGCTGTTGCTTTGCCCATCCCTACAGAAGCTTTAACTAACCCTAGGGATCCAAGTGTACAAATACTTCCTACGTTGGATCCTAAAGTGTAGAACAAAATTCTACCTTGGGGTATGTGTAGCCGTAGGCTAACCAAGGGTTGTGGTATTTTTGGGTCTATATTGGGGTTCACTCATTTCAGGAGACGATCCCGGAAGCTTTGACTAATCAATTGGATAGCTTGCTTCAAGCCTAAGTAGCTAAGGCTTTGGGGTTTAGGAAGGTTTATAAGGTTTAGGGGTTTCGGGTCTAGGGTTATGGTTTAGGGCTTATAGGGTTTAGAAACTAGGGCTTAGTCTTTATCCCGGTCCGTTTTGGTTAGCAATCTTCCTCGGGGAAGGTTAACCCCATTTTGTGAGCCGAAATCATGTCCAATATGTACTCTTGTTAAAACTCGTCTATACCCAGAGTATCCGCCAACACCCTAGTGTATTCACGTAAGCCCTCTATGGAACCTTAATCCTAAACCCCCTTCATTGCCTTGAACTTTTTAGGGGTTAGACGGAGTAAAGGAATAGAGACCCTACATAATCCCTATGCAGTTTATTCCCATATTCGCTACTAACCCTAAAACCTAAGCCCTCCCTTATTCCCCCTAAACCCTAGACCCCCCAGTATGTGAATTCCATGGCGAGGTTGGAATTCGCCGAACGAGTGGAAGATGCACTAATGAAGACAGGCAGTGGGTTGAGTGCTTTTTAGGAATATGGGATATGTATATATATGTGTATATATATATGTGGTCTAGGGTTTAGGGTTTAGGGTTTGGAGTTTAGGGTTTAGGGTTTGGCAGGGAATATGGGAATATATTTCATAGGGGCTATGGAGGGTCATATTCCCTTATTCCCTACTAAGAACCAGCAAGTGTTGGAGTTGCCCAAAACTTAATCCTGCTTGGGGGTACCCTACTGATCGAGGGTTCTGTGCTAGGCGTTGCAGTACACTGGAACCCACGAAGGGACAACGATTTTTACAACCTACCACGTAGAGTTTAGGGTTTAGGGTGGGTTTAATGCATGATGCTTTTACAGTATAAGACTCTAGGTTGTGGAGGGCAAGGCTATTTTCTCACAAAGGATTTTGTGTTGGGTACTGCTCCCTCTCATTAACGGCTGGACAGTATGTATACTGTAAATATACCTCTGCATATATATGTATATGTATATCTCTATA
>CAJNIZ010034891.1:93476-110809 GCA_905231905.1 Symbiodinium pilosum
GTACAAGGAAGGTCCTGGAAGGAACATGGTGTTCAGGGGTGGGGAGGAGTGGCAGCGGGTGGGGCAGGGGGGGAGGGGAGGCCTGGGAGGGAGCCGGGGCGTAGGCGAACTCGGCAAAAAATCAGACTAATTTCTGGGTATGTGTATGTATGTATGTATGNNTAGGATTTAGGGGTTTGGGTTTATGGGACCATTCCTGATTATTGAGTTGGCGGGTGGGCAGGTGGGTTAATTGTTGAGGGGACAGGGATAACTGCTTGCCACTTCCCAGGGTAACCCCCTTGCAAAACAGTTACAGCAAATTAAGCCCACACACACGATGCAGAATCCCAATCCTTCCCTCCTTCNNGCGGGCCAGGGCACTGCCCGAGCCCCGCGCGCTCTCTCTCTCTCTCTCTCTCTCTCTTTATCTCTCTTTTTTTCTATTTCTATCTCTTGAGTCTATCTCGCTCTGTCTCTCCCTCTTTGTGTTTCTGTGTGCATATGTATATAAGGTGGCTGGTTGTAAGATCCTTTGAGGCAATTGTGTAGGATTCCTGAAGGACAATTCAGTAACGCTATGCGCGGTTTAGGGCTTAGGGTTTGATGGCAGGTGTGGTTGGAAACAGGAACTTGTATGAATTATCATATAATATTTACATCTATCTCTCTCTCTCTCTATATATATACATGTGTATATATACATCGCTACACCTACACCCTAAACATATGTGTATCTACTTTACTTTTGTATGTCTATGTCGCTATATGTATGTGTATATATATATATATCTCAACTCCTGAAAGTCTGGGTATATAGGGAAATATATAGAAGACCATCATAGGGCTTATCAAGGGGGGATACTAGGAGTTTTTACTACGGCATCTAAACCCTAAACCCTAAACCCTATATGCACCCTGCAGTCCCATGGGTTACACTAGAAATCGCGGGAGCAACTTGCCACTCGGGCCTTCTTTTGCCCTGCCTGCTGGGAAGGAAGGAATGGAAAAGAACATGGAAACTACTATGATGAGCTGTATCCGGAGTCTATAAGGATCCATTCCTTCATCTCTGGGTAGCCACAGGTAAGTTTAGGAGGAGATAAGCAAAGCCAGATCGCCGTGTATGATAAGCCCTAGATTCAGGGTTGGATGTTAGAGGTTTAAGCGTCAAGGGTTTTTAGGGTTTAGGGTTTGAAGCCCTAAGCTGACGACTCAGTGCCAAAAGCCATACACTTCATGACCCTAAAGCCCTAAACCCTTAACCCTAAAACCCTAAACCTTATTCCCGATCCCCTAAGACCCAAGACCCTAAACTCTAAACCCTAAACCCAAAACACCCTATCGCCCTAAACCCTCAACTCAAAGCCCTAACGCCCTAAGCCCAATTCCCTAAACCCTAAACCCTAAACGCTTATGCCACTGGGGTTTAGGGTCTTGAGGGTTCAGGGCTGGAAGAAATCCGAATGTGCCGTGAGCGTCACGGCCGGAACCTGAAGCCAGAGGGCTAACCCCAAACGGGTTTAGGGTTTAGGATTTAGGGCCTACACTTATACTGGCAGCCTGTAAACATGAGATCCCATAGTGCCCTGAACCCTAAACTCTAAATCCTAAACCTAAGCCCTAAACCCTAAGCCCACAATCCCACCTCTACATCTGAAAATCTACGCCCCAAAATTTGAAGCTCAAAATCCTAAACCCTAAATCGTAAGCCCTCACCCCATGTAGGGTTAAGGGTGTAGGGGTCTTGAGTAAGGCCTATTAGCCTTGAACCCCAAACCCTGAATCTGAAAACCCTAAACCTATGAACTTTATGTACATCTTGAAGCCCTAAGCCACAACCTTTTTACCCATAAGCTTATATTCATGCAGCCAGCCCAGAACTTCCAAAACCCTGAAGTATTCCTAAGGTCCTTCTTACATATGAGGTAACTTCCCGAAACGTAAACGACAAACCTAAACCCCAAGCCTAAAACCTTTAGCCTTAATCCGCCGGCATAGAATCCTACACTCTACGCCGTATGAAGAGTTCAAGCCCTAAACCCTAAACCCTGAACCACCTGCAGGGAATCAAGGAGCGAAAGCTGATCGGAGTGCGCGGCTCAGCTTTTTCCACCTCAGGCTCCCCAAAAGTATGTGAGCCATAATCTAAACTCCCTAAAGGGGCCTATATAGGGGATCATATATGGGCCTACCATAGGAAATATTGAGGGGGATACTAAGAGTTTAAACTAAAGCTCATGTAGAATAATGTTTGTTGGGTCTGTTTCAGGTGGTTTTGGGAAATTATTTTACCTACTTTTGGGGTCTCTCTATAAGGCATTCAAATTTACACTGAGCCCTAATACATGCGTTTTTAGGGGTCATTCAAGGGGTATATGGGATATGTGGTATGTAGGACTTAAGGCTAAGGTGGCGTGGATATATACATATATATATACTATGTATAGGATTACCTAGGCCTCCCAAGTACACAAAAAAAAATCCTTTCATTAAAATACTCATGGGTATATTGGCCTTCAGTATGGGCAGGCTCACTTTGGGAGTATGATGAGCCCCACCCACACCTCGAATGCCATGTATCCCCAATAGAACGCCCTGATATAATTGGCAGAATACTTACTACAGGGGGGTGGGGAGCTCTCTTATTGGGGAAAATTTCCTCCAACCCTAAATCCGAAACTCAAAACCCTAAACCCTAAACTCCACTTTTTTGGGCTTTCGGCAAGGGAGTGACTGATCAAATGTTCTGCCCTCAGAAAAGACAAGTTGCGGGGAGGGGAGTGCTGGGGCGTTAGGCTTTTAGGAAGAAGGGTTTAGGAATTTGGGCCTACCTGTAACCCCAATAACCTACAGCTTTATGAGTTATATCTACTAATTCAGGGGTACTTACTACTAAGCTGTAGGTTTTTGGAACCACAGGTAGGATTTAGGGTTTAGGATTTAGGGTTTAGGGTTCTGCGCATGTTTTCATGAGATTGTCACTGTAGAGTGTAAGGTTCGGGGTCTCAGCTTTGACCTGCAAAACGCACAGCAAAATTGCAGTCCCAGAGGGTCAAAGTACCCAATAAGTTGGTCCCCTTTAAAGCTTGGGTGCTGGGCTAATAGTGATTATAGTAGAGGTTTTGGGTAAGTATATGATTATTAGGTACTTGGACCCTTAGGGATCTTGGCATTAAGTGACACTTCCCCCCGAGATTCGTAGGCTTTGTACAGCAACCACCCTGAACCCTATACCCGAAACCGTAAACGCCGATAGCAGCAGACATCAAGCAGTATGATGGTTTGGGGTTGAGGGTTTGCGGTTGAGACATCAACAATTTCAACATACCCAGGGTCTAGGTACCCAAATACTAGCTCTAAGGCTCCATCCAGGTACTATTTATAGACTTTACCCCTAACCCTTAACCCCTAAACCCTGAACCCCTACACCTGAAAACCCTAAATCCCCTAAACCCTAAATCCATAAGAGGGCCCAACGCAGGCATTATTTTTGTAGATTTCGAACCCCAGGGTAGGGCTTCAGGTACCAAACACAAGAGATCAAGGTGTGGGGTTTCAGGGTTGAAGGTTTAGGGTTTTAGCGTTTAGAGTTTAGGGGTTAGGACCGAACACTACATATCCCTCAAGGATACCTCCAGATACCTCTGCTTGGAGGTTCAGGGCAAGTGCAGTTTTGCACACTTATAGCTGGCACTGAGAATCCAACTATCAACATGTTAGAGGACTTAGGAACCTGTTTCTTGGGGTATATGTACCGTGATAGTTGGGTTGGATAGGTTTGCTGGTTTAGTTTGTGGCCTACACCCCAAACCCTAGTACGGCTATAATTGGCTAATAGTTAAGTGGAAGCCAATAATGCCCCACCAACCCCAAACCCTAAACACAATCTTATTCTATACCTTAATCAGGGGCCCACTACCCCAATACAAGGTAGGACTTCACAGCCACTTTGTCACTTTATAGCTTTCGGCGTCCCTCTATTTCATGCCAGCTGAGAACTTAATTCGTATTGCACCCTAAACCCTAAACCCAAACCCTAAAACCCAAACCCTGTCTCCGATGTTCACAGAGCTCAGGAGCTGACCCACCATGGCCAGCGAATACAAGTTCCCGCCTCAGCGGGTTTTAGGTTTCAGGGTTGAGGGTTCTGGTTAGCAGGGAATGAAGGAACGGAAAACGACGTGGAAACTGGTATTTAGAGTTTAGTGAGTAAAAAACGGGATAGATGCTGCTGTACTATGGAGGTTGCATAGGGGCTACTATAAAGATCCTGCCTTTCATTCCTTGACAAGCAGATGTCAGTCAGTTCAAGCATAACCCTATTTACTCTATGTACGAGGATTCATGTTAGGAGATCACCAGGGAGATCAGGGAGCTCTGAGCCCAAAACCCTAAGACCCTAAACCATAAACCCTAAGTTATGGGTCCCTGGTATATGCGGCCCTGTCAGGGGTTGTGCCTTGGGGTTTAAGGTTTAGGGAGGGTGTGAGAACCGACTCGATCTATTGCCAGGTTGAGGGTTTTGGGGTGCTGGGTGAGGGTTACTGATGTTGGGTGTAGGTTTGGAGGCCCCCCGTCCTGTTATAGTGGTATATTCGGAATATGCCAGGACCCTAATATCCCTTAGTATCCCTTCTAGTCACTATTACAGAGTGGGGGGTCCTCCTAAGGTTTAGGTTTGGTGCTTAGGGGTCCAGGTGTAGGAAGCAGACTTTATAGGTTAAGGGCTTAGGATTAAGGGTTTCGGGTGCTGGGCTTGGGGATTTGAGTCCAGGGCTTCTGGTTTCGGGCTTTAGGGTTTTAACCGGGATGGGTTGAGCCATGTGGGTAATTGTTTGTATGCTGGCTAGCTTTTTGGAAGGTTAGTCTGCGCAGCGGGAATTACTCAACTGTAAATCAAAAGGCCTATATGGTAGTTTCCCAAAATAGGGGGATCCCAATGTAGACCCCATTTTATTACAGTCCTTATTATATTTTGGGAAATCCCCCATATCCTAGATCCTGAACGATAATCTAAACCCTAAGCCCTATTCCAGGAGTTGAGGGTTGTGACCTTCTAGCTCAAACAAGTCCCCTCACCCTAAGCGTCCCAAAGGGTCCATGTAGGTCTACAGTATAGGGTCTAGAGTTTAGGGCAATTAGGTGTATAGTATATACATCCGGTGACCACGGGGCTCGCAAAAATCACTACTTCCGGGCCCGTTCATATTCATGCTGCATGGATACACGGGCCCTTTGGGTGTGGTGTAGTGTAAACTGGGTCATCTCTCCAGTGCTGATCTCTTTCCTTCGGGCGCCTGTCAGCCCAAATTGGTGTGTCGTCCCCTAAACCGCCAAGCCATGATTACTATGGCTTCGGCCTGTTATGAGGCAAGGGATCCACATAGTGCTGCGGGCTAGATCTTTTCGATGCATTTGCTATTCAGGCTGCTTCGGTTGTCCTGTTTTCGGCCAACTCGAAAAACTTCAACCCTAATCGTCAGCCATCTAATATACATGTATATACTTGGGCCCCAAAGTAGTTACCCGTTTGGGCCATCAGTATATGCTACCTTCCCTAAACTGTATACCCTATGCCATATATCAACGTGGACCCTTTGTGGGTAGGCTCTTTGCACAAGATTTAATCTGTTGCTTGTACCTTGGAGCCCCTGGTGGGTAGCCTCGATTGAGCCCAGAAACCTGCACATGGCATCTACATAGGCCCTACTTAAGGGTAGTTGGCGGATCCTTGTTCTTTGCTACCAAGAGTTGAGGGTTTAGGGTTTACACGCGAGGAGTGTGAAGGGTTGCCAGCTCGTTGTCAAGACAGGGCAAAGGCGTTGGGGGTTGATTTGGTTTTAGGGTTGACGGTTGGGGTTTTGGAATTTAGGGTTTGCGGTTGAGGGTTGGGGATTTAGGGTTGAGGGTTTAGGATGTAGGGTTTGGGGCTGAGGGTTGAGGATTGAGGTTTGGGATTTAAGTCTTGTTGATGACAGGTTTCCTTGAGGGATGATATGCAGATAAGTACACTTATTCGGGCACATGTACCGCACATCAAGCTGTCTCAACTCCCTTGGCCATAAGCCTGGACCACTTTGAGATGTTTTGCGGGCAATTTCCCACTGTCTGTTTCCTAACTTATTCAAGTTCTATATATGAAGTCCTCATCAACATCCCACACTCCTTCAGGGGTACTCATATCAAAGGACGGGTACGCACAAGGACCCTTCAGACTGCAGTACCCTTGTCCTGAAAGATGCCAGACCTTAGACACGAATTCGTTGCATAATCCTGTGGAGAAGCCTTGAAGACACCAAACACAAGCCCAAAAACCCTAAACCCTAAACCCCTTCTAATCCCTTAACCTTGAATCGGGACGGCTCAGCCCTGATCCCTAGACCCTATAAACCCTAGTGAAATTCCAGGGGTCCACGTACCCAATAATTTGGTATTTGGGTTTTGGGGTAGTAGTAATTATTGTACAGGTCTTGGGTAAGTATATGATTATTGGGTACTTGGATTTTTAGGGAATAAAGGTCCCAAACCCCTAAAAGCTGTGTCAAAGGCCATTATTCTGCATACTTTTGGTGGGTTTTAGTAATCCCTAAACCCTATAAACCCCAAGTCCATAATCCCTGTACCAGAGAGAAGGTCGCCAAAGGTGGCCAGGGCGGCAAAGGCAACGAATCCTTCAAGACACACCGGCGCGGGCCTTGAAAAGTTAAAGGTTGGAGACTCCCAAAGCGAGCCTTATTGGGGTTTGTCTTGGGTACTGCCCCCTCCCAGTAACAGTCTATATTAAGGGTCCTTTTAAGCGCTATATATAACCCTATTATAAGTATTTTCCAACTGTTAGTGAGGGGGGCAGTATCAAGGTTTATCTTACTGTCTAGTCAAAGACTATAAGTTTGTACCCTTAATGTTTGTAACTCTAGGTTTTGGGTCCCAAACACCGTTATTAAGGACCATATTCTATGGTTCAGGGACCCAAACCCAAGGGTACAAACCGTAAGGGTAGAAAGGAAAAGTCCCTGATCTAGGGCTTGGCTAAACCCTTTAAAGCCTACGGCTGGCCTGGTGCTTGGAGACTTAAAGCCGATGGTTTGGGTTACTCCTCTCCCCTTTATTCAGCCCCCACGCCCACCCCTCCCCCCCATAATATCAAATATACCCAATATATTATGATATACCACCATGGGGAGTATTCAATGTTAGGGGGTGTGGGGAGGTTTTAGATTAGGCGAGGGGGGGTACACTTTTGCTTCACAGGCTCCTAGCCATGTGTTTCCGGAGCCCAAGACCTAGGTACATACAGGATTCCAGAATAAGGCGTCCCGTTTGGGTGGTGGCGCATACAGCGAACCCTAAACCCTAAACCCTAGCTTCATATGCTGATTTCTCAACAGTGCCCCTCGGTGCGGTGGGATGACCCACAAACCCATTCTTCATTAAACCCAACTATCCATAGGTCATTTGACAAGCTGCCAGCACACTTTGGCAAGGCAATCTCTTAACCTTAGTGCCACAATAGAGCCCTGAACCCTAAACCCGAAACCTTAGTCCCACAATAGAAGCCTGATTCGATGATTATGTTATTATTGCACGGCCATTGCTTGATATACCTGAGACATCCAATTCCAAATCCTGGGCTCCAACAACTACAATCACTATACCGACGCCAATACATGCCCAGCGTCCATGTTATTCTCCAGTGTTCTCTGCACTTAATTCTCTACTATTCTAATCGTGAACCTGAAACATGAAGAGTATTAAGGGTTGGATAAACCATATAGTCAGCAAAACTGTTTACAGCAAGGCTTACAGTAGGTTATCCTAAAGCCACTGATTCCTCTTCTGGGGTATAAGAGCCAATGTAAACTACTGTGATTTCTACTGCAGTTTGTTCCCATGGCATATTTTTGCTCAATATCCCAACAAGGAGCCCCTAATCTCTTAACTCCATCAACCATTTTAAACGCTCCACATCCCTCTAATCACTATAAGCCTTGAACCATGTGTGGAATACTCTAAGGGTCCAAGTACCTAATAATCATATACTTACCTCAAACCTGTACTATAATTACTCTTTACCCAAATCCCAAGTACCTAATTATCGGGTACATGGACCCTCTGGGGTATATATATATATATATATATACACCTAAATACACTTTATACCAAGAGGTGCCCCCTAGTAGCCCGAGGAACACGGCACCTTTCTTCTGCACCCACGGCGTGCCAGGAGAGACTCAGGGATTACTTGAAGGATTACGGTATAGGTCTCGGGGAATTCGCCTCTGGTTGCTAGCTTTGGGCCATTTATCAGGAGTCTTTTCAATAAGAGCAAAATGCTGTACGGTCTGCATTGAGAATCTCCTGTTTATAGAAACCCCCTCATGGGGTCGGAGTTGAATGAGACCAGAATTATGTCTTGTCCTGTTTTTCCCCAGTCTTCTACACATGCGCGACGGACCTCGTCTTTGCTAAAATACGATGGAGTTTCTTGCGGGTTGCACTACTCCTGCGGATCCCAGCGCCCACCACCCAAAGATGGAGGCTTCCGCGATGGGTGGTCCTGCTCGTGGGGGGGGGAGCTGCACACACGACCAACTGATCGGAAAATCATTGTTGATTTTGAGGTGTTCACGTTTTCAGGATCTGACTCGGATGCAAATACTGCAATGCGTGGCTCACAATCGAGATGTCCAGAACGTGTCGAACATCATACCCGAGAGGGTGCCAAATGGCAAGGTCAGTAGTGCAGTAGGGGCGTGAGGGGCCACCATCCCTTAATGGTACCACCCAGTTTCTGTGTTGGGAGTATTTGCTGGATTGGCCGTTTTAATGCACAAGTGTTTGCGCGGGTCCGTGACCAAGGACGGGTCATCGGGTAAAACTGCGTGGGTCCTGTTTGCCGTTGGATAAAATGGCCCCAGGGATCGGATAATTTCATTGTCCAGCATCCAGCTGCAGATGTGTTTGTGGGTGTCGGGGCTACTTAGAGAGTTTGCGAGATCGTCCTGTTTTTTCAGACGGTAAGGAGACAGCGTGGGGTGCGCCAGGGAAATCGCCGCAAACAGATGTGCACAGGAACTGGAATGTTTGGGGGTCGGAGTTCTCTCATGGTTCGTTGCCTCTGTTCGCGCGTGGTTTCCTTCACCAAGGACGGAGTACGGCTCCCTACCTGCACCTGCCAGGGCATGACCCTGTCTAGCCTCCACGGCGCCACGAGCCTGTGGCAAGGAGACATGCTGAGCCGTATTGTCTGCTGACCATGGGAACCCAGACCCCCGAAGGGATCTAAAAATTAGATCCCCTAGAACCATATGCGAGATTATATAAGGACCATATAGGGGTTATAATGGGTCTATATGGGGGATCTAATTTTTAGATCCTCTAAGGGGTCTGGGAATAGTATCTGTAGGCGGAATCACCAGGCATCTAGCCGACACCCTGGTCAGCCCTCCGTGAGCCATGTTAAAAGATGCAAGTGTTCCCAAGGTGGGCCGCTTCGTTGCTACTGCGAGCTGTGTCTTCACGGGTCCTCTGAATTGGACAGCCTTCGCCATCTTCATCATCATCATCATCATCATCATGGTCGTCATCATCACTCAAATATTTGGGTGTTAGGTGCCAAAAAATGGATTGCATTTGGAGCTAACCCCATTTTTGCAGACACTTGGGCCCAAGGATAACCCAAGAACCTAACCGTCATCCTGCCCAGTCAGGCAACCCATCAACCCTCGCCCCCGCCCCCTCTCTAAGATGCACCCCTCTCTTATCTGCACTGGTGTGTCCGCCCCATCTATTCTTGGAATCATGTTGGTATTTTTCTGGAAGAGTCGGGGTGGGTTGCAGAAATGAGCCCCGCTAGGCTGCAGCAAAAGTCAAGGTCGCCATTATCATGAAAAGTTACAGATCCCTACATGTATGTTAGACAGTAAACGTGCCTAGGCGCATTTCCGGTGCACCCCACCCGTTTAAGGGGGCAGGGGGGGTTCTAAGCCTCAACCCAAAAATAGTAGAAGAGTTGACTTCTTAGGCTAGTTTTGGTTTGGAGTTTATTTTACCTCTTTTGGGGGTGCAGGTAAGCCCCATACACACCTCTCATAAGCCCCACACCCGTTTAAAGGGGGGGCAGGGGGTGGTTCTAAGCCTCAAACCTGTAAGCTCGCAGGGAAGGGCCGGTGGCTCGAACTTGAGCTGAAGATCATCGCAGATGCGCGGTTCTTAGATGCCACTTTAGGGTTGAGGGGTTGGGGCTTTGGAACTTGGACTTGTTACCCCCGAAAGAGTCCATGCAGGTATGTACTATACACTCCGGCCCAGAAGGGTTCCCATGCAGTAACTTCGGGGCTCGGCTCAGCTGTTTATGTAGCTACACGGACTCTCCCGGCAACATAGTCCAGTCAGAGTTGAGGATTTGGGTACTGTACATAGTATGTCCAAGGGCGAAGCTAGACGAATTCAAGCCAACACAACTAGCTAGATTACAATGGCCAACCCGCTGTGAGTTCCTTGTTTGCATGTTTTATGCATTGATGATCTCAGAGACTCCAAAAAGTCGGTATGGCATGTTCCTTTGAAGAACAAGTGGCTGCATATGCAATGGCGCGGGCGCTATTTAGAGTGCAAGAATTTGGACTTCTTAGGCTGTTCGAATTTATTGTGGAGGTACAACCTTAACCTGAACCTTTAACCTCCCACCTTAAACTTTGCACAATTGGCTTTTGTAAGTTCGAACCCTTTATCAGTGATAAACCAAGCGCTACACCCCTAAACCCTATAAAATTCTAAGCAAGTTCTGAAATCTCCTGAGCCCTGAACCCTAGAGAAGCCATAAAACCCAAGCCCGAAACCATGGCTTCCCGGAAGGGGTTTAGGGTTTAGGGGTACCAGGTCTGCTGCGAAGTCGAGGTGTCTCGGAAACTGGTTTTACGGGCAGAGTTAGAAAAGCTAATAGAAGGAATAGTCCCTAGGGACCCCAGTTACCTGAATAGTAGGTTACTAGGGTACATAGAACCCAGTTCCCATTATTTATGTACCTGGAGCCCTCTGCAGTACTGGGAAAAGGAATGGGCATAGTCCCATAAGAATGGAGAATCTCCTGGACAAGACAGTGGAAAATGAAATGAACACTGAGACTGCATGGTTCTGGGGATTCACGCTTAATTCTGGTTAGCAGGGAATAAACAGTGGAAAAGATAATGGATACTATTACACTACTAATTATCCGTCATTCTATGGGAGAACCCAATGCCTCCAGCCTACTCCCTCCCCTAACTCCAATCCCACATGTCACCCTAAACTCTAAGCCAGCCGACACAACCACAGCCCAAACTTCTATCCCAAGTCTTAACACCCGGACCTGACGCCCTAAACCTTTTGAAGGGTTAGGGCTTGAGTTTTGGAGCTTACTGTAATGGGTTCTGAGATTCCTAAAATAGTCTCAAGGGTCTCTGGCCCCTGACAGACAAAGAACCCACCTGGAACTCCAAGCCATTCGCAGCAGGCAGAGCTTGCGAAGAAATGGCTGCAGAAATGCACGCTGCCATCTACGAAGCCGGCTGCCGAAGTATATGCATGGCGACGCCGCTTAGTACGGCACGTGCTGCCAGGATGACGACACTTTCGACTCCGATGACAGCCAGAACGAGGCGCGGATCCTGAAGTGTGTGCATGGCGACCAACGCCGTTTAGCGCAACACGTACTGCTAGAATGATGACACTCTCCACGACAGCCAGAACGAAGCCTGGATCCTGAAGAGTGTGCATGACGATGCTTCAAAACCCTAAACCCTAAACCCTATACCTTTCATCTGGATCCCCGAGGAGTCCTTAGGAGTTTCAGCCCATTACTTCATCAACTGTTGAGGTCCTCGTAAGATGTAGGATTTAGGGTTTAGGGTATACGTGGGGTTTAGGGTTTAAGGTTTATAGGGTTTGACGTTTAGGGTTTAGGGTTTAGGGTTTGGTATGCGCAGCTCTCCAAGGTCGGCATCATCGGTGTCCCGAACGCTGGGAAGTCGCGCGGGGCCCAGTCAGGCAATGCCCGCCGACCCTAATCAACCTAAACCTGACAATGAGCGATGTTCAAAGAGTTTCTGGTTTTGGGGCTTGCTCATAAGCATCTTATATGTAGGCCAAAAACGGTCGAAGACAATAACAAAGGTTCCAAAAAGGCTATTACGTTACAAATCGCTGCGGCTCTGAATTCTGTAGTAAAGTCCAGAAGTCTTGCCTACTTTGGGTTGTTCGGTTATTCGGAACCCTGCGGAGAAGATCTTACCCAAATACAATTACAAGGGCTCCTAAGCACATGTAATGTTGCATTCTGCTTAATGTAGTTATGGACCCGCCCTCCCCTTGCCCCCCCCCCCTCCCAATAGGGCCGGCAGAAAATTCAAAATGCGCGTCCTCCAGAAGGCCCTCACAATACTGAGGTGTGTGGGGAGGCCCTCGGGATTACTGTAAGGGGGAGGGTCTCGATTCGGTTTAGGGACCCAAAACGAAAACGCACTGAAGAGGTTCGTGAAACAATAGGCCGAAACTCTTTAAGCGGCGGCCGAAACACATTAAAGAGAGTCTCTTAGCAAGAATGAGAACACCAAGGGGTCCCTTTTTTGAGAGGCCCATGCCATGAGCATGGCTGCTTTTGGAATCCTTATATATGGTGGGCTATTAACACAATCACATTACGAATTCCAACCTGATCCTTCAAAAGTAGGCAAAACAATGGCATGCGGTGGGGAGCCTTCCAGATGGCCAGCTGCCTTCTGGCTAGTGGTAAACTTACTGGTTCCTAGTAGGGAATGAGGGTTTGGGGTTTAGGGTTCAAGGTTTAGGATTTAGGGTTTGGGGTTTAGGGCTTAGAATTTAGAATGAGGGTTTAGGGTCTAGGGCCTGTATAGTCCCTACATAATGGATTCCCTCATTCCCCACCTCAAGCTCGAAACCTAGACCCTAAACCCTCGTTCCCTTCTGAGCACCAGTAAGTAGAAAACCACTAGAGAAGGGTTCTGAGATGTAGAAGGCTGTCCCAACTCCCTTGATAGCCCCCAAACACACGGTAGATTGGTACTATTATGGTCGCTTGGTTTAGGGTCTAGGGTTAAGGTGTTCCACCCTTCATATTTAGGGTACTTCACATGTTTTGACAACCCCTCACATACTCTACTGTCGTCGGTCTGTCGTGCCTCTTTTTCACTCCAATAGACAACCCAATGAGATCCCATACCAAATGGCCATTACAGTTTTACAATTACACGTTACACGCTACCACCATGAGCATTCTTATGCTACAATGTTTACTATCCTATTCATATTTGTACTATCTTGAATCATAAGCCCTTAACCCCCCAAACCCTATTACACTCTAAACCCTAAGCCCTAAACCCCTAAACTCTAAACGCTAAACACTAGACCCTTTTACAATTTCTGACCAAATGGTCACGTCCCTGTCAACTTAGCAAGCCAGCTGCTTGCAAAACGAAGGCCGGCAGACTTCGGGGGCCTGCGAGGGGAAGGGAGGGGAGCTTGAGGGTTTTGGGTTTAGGGTTTTGGGTTTTGGGTTTAGGGTTTCGGGGCCGGAGGTTCCGTCTCAATTCCAGGGCCAGAGCCTTCCAAACTGAGGCTGCGCGCCTGTTTTGAATCCTCAGCAGGTTCAACTACCCAAACATGAGGCACTTGGGGTTCTTGCAGGCAAGGATTGTTATGAAGGTATAGGGATCCCTAGCTTCAGAGTAAAAGTCCTAAGGCTACAAACCACAGCTCCCTGCTTCCTCAAACCCTGAACCCTAAACACTAAACCACAACCCCCTGATTGTTAGGTCATTCCTTCACGCCGTGACGGAGAAGAAGCCAAAGATCGCTGCGTGCCTTTTTGTGGATCCATCCCAAAGGGTCCATGTATATGTGTAGGGTTTAGGGTTGAGGTTTAAGGGGGGGGGGTTGTGTGGTACGGGTTTAGGGTTTAGGGTTTAGGCTTCAGGCTTCAGGGTCAGGGTGTAGGGTTCAGGGGTTAGGGTAGGTATCTAGTATTTACACAGGGCCCCTTGGGCCGGACTATAGACTATAAAGCTTATATAGGAGATTATATAGGGCAACCTGATTAGGGTTACCAATGGGGATACCAGGAGTGTAGGCTATAGCTCAAGTGATTTAATTTACGTTTCAGGGCTTCGGTTCTGAGGCTCATCGCTTAGGTTGGGCCCTGGCGTTTGGGGAAGTTTGCGGGTTGAGGGTCTGGGCCTCGGGGTCTATGGCGCTCTGGGCCTACAAGGTCTATGGGGTTCTGGGCTTGGGTGGTCTAGGGAGAGTGAAAGAAAGGCATGTAGGGATCTGTTTGGGCAGATGCACTGAGTTCTACAGCTTTCATCGGATATGCAGCATGCCATTCCCTACTAGAAAGAAGCAATATGAACGCTAAACCCTATACCCTAAACTCTATACCTTATACCCTAAACCCCATACCCTATATCCCTAGACCCTATACCCTATACCCAGATTTGTTTAGAGGTGTTTGGCGCGGTTGTCTGTCGGAGCAAGAGTGTTGTCGGCTGGACAACTATTGTGTAACGGATACTTGGGCTGTTATGGGACATGGTTTGCCAGTGGACTTGGTGGTGCTCATCTGAAGATGTCGCACTTACCTGCTGAACTACCCCCAGATCATGAGAGCCATAATCTAGACTCCTTTAAGGGGGCCAATATAGGGGATTAAATAGGGGACTACTATAGGGCTTATTAAGGGGGATACTAGGAGTTTTGACAATGGCTCATATAGGGTTGTCCATAGAGCCCACTGCCACCTTTTAGGCAACAGCTGAATAATCGCGTCCTCTCAAGCCGTTACGGTGGCTGGGGTTTAAGCTTGAGATGCTTCAAGTGCGTGTGCGATTTCTTGTTGGCAATGTCTCGAGTTTCAATGGTGGTGCAAAGTACGAAGCCCTTAACCCCAAACTGTAAACCGTAAACCCTAAAAGGCTATACATCACTAAACCCTAAACCCTAAACCCTCGGTGTTGGAAGCATTTAAGCCCTGCGAGGGATTCTGTGTCATTTTCCCTGGCGACTTGCACTTGAGGCCGCGTCTGGCGTACCAGTGGCGTCAAGTAGGATATGGGTGATTCTAACTGAGTCCGGAAAGAGTCCAAGGCTCAGCCAAATAAGGAATACCCTTCACTTAGAGTTTAAGTTTAGAGTTTAGGGATAGCTATTTAGAGAAGAACTGTCATGCTGATGTTAAGTGCATTTGGAGCAAGTGCAGGCCCGCTCTGCTGCGGCCCGGCCGAAGCCTTTCGGCGGAAAGGCGCAGGCGGAGTCAACACATCGTCTTCAGGATCAATGTTCTCCTGAGCGCTATGGAGCGGATACATGGCTGCCCACAATGCTCTTCGGCAACGGCCGCATCAAAGTTCACCAGCAGACTGAATTGCTGAGAGTGCTTCACATCGCTTTTCAGTTTGGCTTGAGCCAGGGGAACGGGCGGAGTGCTAGACCGCCAGGACAGATGCACCAGTCCAGCGTTAGCCTGGCGTTGCTCTATACAGCTTTGTCTCAGAAACTATTCATCTATGCAAAGAGGGCAGTAGTCTTTGTAAGGCCCCTTTTGGGTTTACATGTTCGCTTGCAGAGGGTAGTAACTGCTCATAATTGGATCCTGACCCTGCCTGTCTTCCCCCTTAGACGGTCTTGTGTAGGCTTGTGCCAGTTTGGAGTAGCCTTATGACTGCGGTTCAAACAGTTTCATGATCATCGAATTTGCCCCCCCCAAGCATTATGTCAAGAGTCGGATATTCTTGCGGGGCCACACACGTCAAGACATGGAGTTCCAATCATACAGATTCCCACGAAGGGAGGCCCAAGTTTTATCTTTCAACATCAGGGCGCCGTGTGTACGTATCCCGTCCAAACATGGTAGCATTCTCATTTCTAGGGCAGGTGACAAAGGAGGTCCGAAACAGCAACACCCAAAACCCTGACCGCGAACCCTAGGCCCCAAACCTCAACCCCCTAACCCTTCGTAGTGTACAATAGTAATGTCAATAGTACTAATAGCACAATAAAATAATAGAATGAATAGTCGTAGTAGTGATACTAGCGAACTCCTGCTTACAGGTTCCCCAGGAAATTCCTGAAGCCTTAACGCCTAAACTCCTTGACTGGTCCAGTTCGTAGGGAAACACTTTGTAAGCCTCACGCACTAAACTCATTAGGCCTTAAAAATTGTGGAAGGTCTAAGCCAGAGAGGCTACCAATGTGGAACCCCGTATAGGCCCCCAAGAGAGTTAGATTACAAAAGGGCTTTTGTTCAGGCTCCATGCTCGTCTGTGGGAGAACGTTATTTAGAATAGTAATAAGAAGAGTGATAAAAGTATAGTAATACAACACAGCAAAATAGTAGCCATATAAACCCTAAACCCTAAACCTAAACCGCGTGGAAACAAAATGGAAGCCCTAAGCCCTAAACACGAAGCCGGAGGTACCCTTTTACCACCACAGTCCCCAACTTGGGCGCGGGCACCCGGATTTCGGGTCCAGCGTTCAGTGGCTTGGGACTTGAGGTTTTGCTTAGGGCGTCGAGTTCATGATCGGTTCTGGGATAGCCTCTAGCCCAAACCTTCAACCCAAATTCCAATGCCCTAAGCCCAAAACCCTTCAGTTTTGGGCTGCTGCAGCACCGTCAACGGAATGGTAGCAGGTACACGAGCAAATTCTTAGAGTTTAGGAGACGGGCTTATACATACAATTCCTAGTATCACTCCGCCGGTTTTCCTCTATACAAACATGGATGCCCATCCGAGCTATAGGCTAAACTCCTTCGATAATAGTGATTATATTAAGGTCATTGTACCACGAAGACTCTTACCCTGAACTCTTGACCCTTGACCCTAAGCCACTATTACAGAGTCGGCGTCCCACCTCACCTAAACCCTAAACCCTAAACCCTAACCCTAAACCACCTCACCTAAACCCTAAATTGTCAGGGCAAAATCTGCCGAGCCCTTTGACCTGGCCTCGGAGCAATTCAGTTTAGGGCTTAGGGGTTAGGGTTTAGGGTTTAGGGCTTAGGGTACTCTCCGCAACGCTACCCTGCCAGCCAGGATGTAAGACCAACCTGGCCTACGCAGAGTTTGAAATGCTTCTCAGGTGTAACACGAATAGGGTTTAAGATTTAGGTGGCATATAATGGTAAGCCAAAGAGAAGCAAAATGTAAAATCAGGTGGCAACTTGGATTACTTAAGAGCCTCCGGCTCAGTCCGCCGACCCAGAGGCGGACAAATCGCGAAAGCCTAAACCCTAAACCTTGAGGATTTTCAGCGGCTGGCACGAGACCAACAAGCGCAACAAGGTTAGTCCAAGCTAG
>CAJNIZ010034891.1:121395-144606 GCA_905231905.1 Symbiodinium pilosum
GGTTTAGGCGTTTAGGGGTTTAGGAGTTTTGGGGTTTAGTGGTTTAGGGTTTTAGGGTTTAGGGGTTTAGGGGTTTAGGCGTGTAGGGGTTTAGAGTTTAGGGGTTTAGTGGTTCAGGGGTTCAGGGGTTGAGGGGTTTACGGTTTAGGGGTTTAGGGGTTTAGGCGTTTAGGGGTTTAGTGGTTCAGGGGTTCAGGGGTTGAGGGGTTTACGGTTTAGGGGTTTAGGGGTTTAGGCGTGTAGGGGTTTAGGAGTTTAGGGGGTTAGTGGTTTAGGGGTTTAGGGGTTTAGGGGGTTAGGCGTTGAGGACCACAGGAAAGTATTGATCCTCATAACTCACATTATCCATCTTCGTTTTGGATCGCTTTCATCTCCCCAAGACCTCCGAACCTTAAACCCCGAACCCTACATGTTAAACCCTAAATCCTATTCAGGCGGATTGGGCCGCTTTGCTAGTAGGTTTGAAGGCTTTTTGCGGCTGGGGCCCAGCCCCTGCTTGAAAGCAACGCGCGTTCTGGGATTTAAGGGCTTAAGATTTAAGTAAGGTTTAGGATTTAGGGTTCAGGGAGACTAGCCCATCATCCCATAAAAGACCAGGGTACTTTTGTTGGAGCTCTTTTCTTTGTAAGGTTCGGGGGAGGGAGTTGTTAATACTTCCTCGCGGGTCCAAGTGCCCAAATCTTAGAGTTTTCGGTTCCAAAAACACACCAGGTTATGATGTTTATGACCTAAAGCCCCGCCATTCGGCTACTTGTACCCTCAGAACTCTCTGTATCTCCTATGTAACACCCATGTGTCCCTAAACCCTAAACCCTAAACCGTGTGAACCCCTACATCCCCCTGAGGACCCACATTTCCACCATCCCACTGAGACATTTTTAGGGCTTAGGCTTAGGGTTTAGGGCTTGGGGTTTAGGGTTTAGGGTTTAGGGCTTAGGGTTTAGGGCTTAGGGTTTAGGGTTTAGGGCTTAGAGTTTGGGAACTATGGGCCCCATCAATAAGAGTAAGTTCATATAGCCTTCTTTTTGGTTATGGTACGTTTTTAAGAAAAATCTTACTTGGGGCCCGACCACCAGAAAACGCTACTCAGGTATTGCCCTAAGGGTCCAAGTACCTAATAAGCATATACTTACCCAAAACCCGTACTATAATTACTATCACCCCAAAGCCCAAGTACCAAATTATTGGGTGCATGGACCCTAAACCTAAACCCTATATACCCCTATATATCCCTATATACCCCTATATATCCCCCTGAAAGGGGACTTGGGTACTTGGACCCTCTGGGTTGGTTTAGGGTCCATGGATTTAGGCTTCAGGGCTTGGGGCGTTTTGAATTCAGGGTTTAGGGCTTCATCCCCGGGCCCCATTTAGGGTTTAGGG
Organism: Symbiodinium pilosum; assembly: GCA_905231905.1. Classification (NCBI taxonomy): domain Eukaryota; class Dinophyceae; order Suessiales; family Symbiodiniaceae; genus Symbiodinium; species Symbiodinium pilosum. The sequence goes on from CAJNIZ010034891.1 coordinate 122,779, forward strand.
TATAGGGTTTAGGGTTTAGGGTTTAGGGTATAGGGTTTAGGGTTTAGGGTATAGGGTTTAGGGTTTAGGCCCCAAGTATCTAGAATCACACTACGGTAGAAGTTCTCATAACCCAGAGGGTCCATGTAGCCAATGATTAGGTACTTGGGGTTTGGCTCCCAACACATCCTGTGTGGAAGCAGCCCCAAAAGAGGTGAACCCCAATATATACCCAAAAGTACATACAATTTGATTTTGTGTATCAAGGGACACCTGAGCTTGGAACCCCATGCATCTGCACATAATCCTTTGCAATCTCTGCAAAGGAAACCCCAAGATTTCCTTCAAGCGATTGTCCAAATCCTGGACTTAAGCTGACGTCAGGCGTTGTGGACACACTCGTGTCTTTGACATCTCAGCAGCCACCAGGCGTGCAGGGTTGGCTTTGGCGGCTTATAGAGAACCATGCTAGGGGAATAACGGAGAATCAGATGGAAAAGAACACGGACCTTGAAATGAGAACTGCGATGGGTTCAAGGCTGTTGGTTTCAGTTACGGATATCTGATTAATAGCTTCGAGTCTAGGGGTTAGGGCATTGGGCTAAGGATTTTTTTGTTTTAGTGTTTTCCTCAACAATGCGAAGCCATGGGGGAAGGAGGTAGACATGGGGATGACAGGGTGATGGAGGTTTCAAGCGCTATGGGCTCGACACGCGAGATCCCAAGACCACCCATGACATATCATGACATCTAGACTTACAGCCCTAATTATGCCGTTGATTTGATTTGAAAGACTAGGGGTCCCCTTTATGTACCCCAAAGTCCCAATCCTGATCAGAAACCCCGCAGAAGAAACCCCCTGATTTCTGTGTGCCCCAGAAAGGACCCCTAATCACCCTAATCACCCTAAACCCTACACCCTGAACTCTCAACCCTAAATCCTAAACTCCAAATCTTTGTGTGCAACTTGCCAGAGTTCCTGTAATCTGAGTGTTCCTGGCATTGACGTCCGCTGGCTCTACTTGCCGAGCGTGATGTTCCTAATTTCATGTGGATTTTAGGGTTAAGTTTAGTAGTGTTCCCATTCTTGCCACAAGAGTTTCCAGTCTACAGCTGTCCGCAAAGCTGGTATGTCAAATACAGAAGCATGGTTCCAGACCCATGGATCCTTTGCGCAGCCAGAATCACATGGCTCCAAGAGCGCCCAAAGAAGCTTGGAGGGCCATGAGGCTTGGGCGCCCTGCCCTGCAGGCAGGGTCTCGGCAAGCTTGCTGGACGACACAAGTGTCAGCGCTGGACTTCGCAGTGGGCGCGGGATGAAATCCGGTCCCTGAGCCAGATGCATGCATCAGCGCTTGCAAGCCACGACCACGGTCAAATGCACCAGCCCGAGGCTTAGGGAATATGGTGGGGATTATATGAGGACTACTACAAGGATCCATTCCTCAATTCCCTACCCTGACTCTTAAACCTTAAGCCCTAAGCTCTACCTAATTTCCGCACTTGTGTCTTGCCTATAGAACCAATTATATGATTGTTTTGTTTTTTTTTTCTCGGGTGGTTATGTACGAAGACGTAGGGACTACTATGCTGCGGGGGTGCAGGGTTCAGGGTAATGGGGGTTGAGGGTAAACTTTTACTCCAAACGCTGAATACCACCCCCTTAGCGCGATAGCGCCACAACAGCTGAACCCGAAATCCTGGAGCCACTGGAGCCCAGCACGAATTAGGTGCGCTTTCAAAGTAATATGGATTTGCAGAACGTCCGACAAAAGAACCTCCAAAACGTCCGACAAAAGCTGCACTGCTCCTTTTGGAACAGGGTTTTGTGGGGCTCTATTTCAGTTAGGGAAATGCTGTATAGTTACATGTATGTGCGTATCCCACACAGCGCTTTCAATAGCCTTATATAGCCCCTGTAGAATCCACCCCGAACCCTGAACCCTAAGCCCCAAGCCCTCAACCCTAGCTATTCAAAAGGGTACTGGCCAGGCGCTATTCAAAAGGGTACTGGCCAGGCATAACACTGAAGAGCTGATGGAGCGCGTTTTCAAGTGGCATAAGTCCGTGGTCCGAAAGGACACGCTGTGTTGTTCAGGGTTTGGGGTCTAGGGTTTTGGGGTTTAGGGTTTGGAGGTTGAGGGTTTAGGGTTTAGGATTTAGACGGCACATCTCTGTCCATCTATCTATCTATTTGCTGCTGTTCTTTCTTCAGCCCGTATACACGGTACATGTTTCGGGTTTAGATTAAAAGCTACTCCTACCTTAGGTTAACGCGGAACGAAGAAAGTACACAGACCATGGAAACAGTTCTGTTGCTAGAGATCATATGTGCGGCTACTATAAGGATCTGTGCCTGCATTACTTGCTAACCAGAGGCAAGTAAAGGATAGATGCAGTCTTATAATATGCGAACCCCTGTGAGCCCTTTGCGTATATTAGATACCTACACGGACGGTCCGAGTACCTAATAATCCTATACTTACCCCAACCTGTACTACAATTCAAGTACCAAAGCCCCACGTATTTAATTGTTGAGTACTTGGACCCTTTAGGGTTTGGGTAGGTTTACCCATAACTCTGTTTACCTACGCTTTAGCAGCGCAAGGGTTAACGTTACTTCAGTGTAGGCATTCGAAGCTTGTGCGTAAGGTTACATTCATGTAGCAGCCTGAATATTTGCCAGTGTACTCCTCTCATCGTACTTATAATCGTGCCTTGTTCACGTTCTCTTACCTAAACCCCTAAACCCTAAACCCAGGCCCCTGCACTAGGGCCCGTGGGTCTTGCCTTATAGTCTGGGTTTGAGGCATTGACAGTGTTGGCTTGAGGACGCCGGCTCGGATAGGTCCACCCCAAGGTATGTAGGATAATGATCTTGTTTCACAATTTGGGGGTGGATTTTGGTCCATTACCTGACCTACGTAACCCTAAACCCTAAACCCCAAACCTTTAACCCTAAACTTTAAACCCTAAACCTAAAACCCTAAACCTTAAACCCAAAATCTTAAACCCAAAACCTTAAACCCTAAACCTTAAACCCTAAACCCTATTCCCGAGGTAGGGATCTGTTTCAGGGCACTGGGGTCTCCAATTACAAGGCTTGTTGGGATGATCGCTATCATGGCATAGCGAAGGGGAGGTTTAGGGTTTAGGGATAGCAAAGGGGCACCTATGGCAGATTTCAGAAAAATCAGCATTTGCTGGAGCAGCTGTGCCAAGTACTCTTCTCCTTGTTTTAGCGTGTAGGGCTTCGGGTTTCGGGTCTAGGGTCCGTGGTTTAGGGTGTAGGTCCTCCCCTTGTGACCCTTAAGGGTGTACCTGGCATCCGTAGTCAAGAGCCGCCGAACTGTAAATTACACCGAAGTCTGATAATGGGGCAATGTCATATGTGCCCCTGTACTTCCGATCATAAAAAAAAAAAGAATTCTTTCCTATGATACCTCCATAACCCTAAGCCCTGCCGACCCTGCCTGAAGAAACACACAGGGACTAATTACCTAAACCCTTTACCCTAAACCCCTATAAACCCTAAACCCCGACGAATTACTCGGAGAGTAGGCTCAGCGCCCATACTGCAAAAGAGGTTCTGGATTTGGGGCTTTCCCAAATATCGGGTTTAGGGTTTAGGGGTACCTTATTGGGGTCCCCATAATGAGGACCGTAGTATATTGGGGTCTACATTGGGGTACCCTAATTTCAGGAAACTACCACTTGTAATTATTGCGTACACTTGCTTGTTGACTCAACCGCTCACATGCGAGTCTTTCAACACAGTGGGTCCAGGACAAAACGTCGTGACAACTTCGACCCATACTTTGACTGGCTTGCAGTTTACAGGTGAGATGACGAGATGTATTGCAGGGGCTTAAAATACCCAACATCAAATTGAGGTCGGTACTTTAACCACAAGAACCGTTTGTTGTTTGTTATGTAATCCCCACATTACTTGAAATTTCTTAAACCTAAACCACCCTCATTTCAAAATGAACATGTAACTCCAGTTCCCATTTCGTTGTCCATCTTCTTTTCCATTTGATTCTCCGCTATACACCGAAGTAAACGTAAACCCTCAACCTCTAAACCCTCATCCCTAAACCCTGTATACACCCTAGCCCTGCCACCAGACCCTAGGCCCCAAACCGCAATCTGCACTGCTTATGCGCATCCAGGAAAGCTTTGAGGCAATGGGCAACCCGGGAAAGCTTAGCCGCCGGGCATTCCGTGAGTGCATGCTAGATGAACTGGGTGTCCCTAGAGGGGGGAATGTGGCATGTCAGGAGGCATTCGCCGAGGAGCTGACGGGCGATCAGAGGGAACTAGCCCTGCCACCTTTGGCTTCACAGACCATCAGGTCCAGGTGGCCTTGGCAAAGCTGATGATGCGGCGTGTGCATGCCATGCACAGCGCTATGTTCAAACAAGGATCTGCCATCGGGTGTCTGCAGGTGTATCTTATAACCTCAATATAACCCTAATATTACCCCAATATAACCCCTATATAACCTGAATATAATTCTAATATTACCCCAATATAACCCCTATATAACCCTTCGAAGTTGTCCACGCCTCCAGAAGGGTCTCCGGCCCACAGTCAGTGCCGTCCAAATGCCACTCCTGGCCCAAGTTAGCCCACCCAGCTAACCACCTGCTGACCTACATACCTACACGGTTTAGGGTTTAGGGTACCCTCCAAACCCCTAAGGGTCCAAGTACCTTATGATCATATACTTCCCCAAAACCTGTACTATAATTACTACTATATACTCCAAAGCCCAGGTACCAAATTATTAGGTACTTGGACCGTCTGAGTACCTACCTACCTGTAATCAACCTTGATGCCTACCTGTAACCCCATTTTTAGGGTTTAGGGTTCAGGGTATACAGGGATAGTAGTTATAAGGGATACATAGCGTTAATCCGGGGCTATATTATAGGGAAAGTAAATGCCCTTGTAGTGGTTTTGCCTGCAGTTTGATGGGTTATACTTGGATTCCTTCAAACAGGGTATAGGGATGCAGGGTATAATTAGGGATTCATTGGGATATCTGTTTACCGGCAACCCCGTGTACCTAGAGTTTAACGGGCTCTGCAAGGGCTTAGGACTACCAAGCTGGAGAGATCTAGGTTTACAGGTAAACCCGGCCCAGAGCCCAAACCCTAAACCCTAAGCCCTAAACCCTAAACTGTGGATGGCCAGGAATGGGAAGCAAAAGGCAACCCTGCCGAAGATGCCAACCACATCGTTGGCAGGTGTTCTGGGCGGGTTACAGTTCTGGGCCTACCTGGACCCCAAAAGTAGGGAGAATGAATAAAGGCCCAAAACTCGATAAAATGGCCGAAAAGGCAATATTTTACATTTTTTGAGGATCTAGGTATTGTGTAGGATTTAGGGCGTAGGGTTCCTGGTTCAGGTTTGGGGGCCACAGGGTTGAGTTCGAACACCACCTCCGAGCCCCTTCCACAGGCAGGGTTTAGGGGTTGGGGTGTAGGGTTTGGGGCCCCCAGTCCGCATGCATTGGCCTTGCATGTTTAGAGGCGCAGGTTCAGGGATGTATCCTTTGTTTTGCATCAGTCGAAGCCTACTGAAAATCATGATCACACGAAATATGTTTGGGGACTTCATCCCGAACACGCATCCAACGGTCTGGCCAAAACTGCTGCGAGACTTTGAAGGTCAGAAAGGTTGCCTGCTGCCTCGCGCAGCGACATGGCGCAAGGAGCTTGCCCGGTTCCTCCGCGCAGCGTGCCTCGCGGAGAGGATCCGGTCAAAGTCGGCCAGACACGGGAAGGACGTCATCGACAAGCCGATCCAGGCCCGCGTCAAGGACGCACACAGAGCGAAGTCGGCACCTTCGCTCGCCGAATGTCACCCCTGCAGCTCCGTTGCCAGTATCGTTCGGGCGACATGGGGAGCTTCTGAGGATGGAGGGCTCTTGGGGACCCCACGAATAATTGTAGTCATGGAGTGGTTTGGGGGGATCCTCCTTCATTAGGTCATTAGGGATTATAATTGGATGAGTTTGGGAACACCACACACAGAAACACAAAACCGTCCAAGCTAGATTTGGATGAGAGGAATCGACCCCAATCCCTCAGTGCTATGTGACCCCTGCAGCACCCGACTTCTTCTTGCCAACATCGTGGGGAGCTTCTCAAGATGAAGGGCTCTTGGGAACTCCACGATGTAATGTAGTTATGAAGGATTTGTCGGAGATTCTTCTTCATTAGTGTTCTAGTAGGATGAGCTCGAGAACCCCCCCCCCCGCCCACCTAGAAGCAAGTTAATCGTTAGATTTGGGTGGAAGAGAAGCGACTTTGACATGCCAGGCGTGGAAGCATTGATGATGGGTTACTTGCAGGGTCATACGCATTTATGAGTCGGTTACTTCAATTACCCTCAGGGTGCAAATGGCCCAATGTAGGTGCTGTTTATAGGCTTTAGATCCCAATGTGGGTTTTGCGGGTGAGGGTTGCCGAGGGCTCCTATGTAGTTCCTTTTTGGGCCTGTCATGGATTTAGGCAAGGGGCTCTGGGATCTAGCACCGAAAGGAACTTACAAAGGAAGTTCTGGGTAGCCCCCGAGGTATGGAAGTTCTGGAAATACGGAAGGACCTCACAAAAAGCACTGGAAATACGGAAAGACCTCACGAAAAGCAGACTCCCTTTTTCAATGTGCCATGACAGAGCATCCAAAAGGGAAACAAACAATTTCACCAGACCGGTTCCATTCTGGTTGTCTATCCTCACTCATATCGTTGACAGGGGCCCCCCGTAAAGGAGCCCCTTCAGGAGCCCCTTGCACAGATCATTAGAGGATTTAGAGGACTATTGGTGCCTGGTGCCTAGTGGGGCGCGTACATCACAAAACACACGCTCACCCTAAGCCCTTAACTCTATAGCCTCAAAACCTAAACCGTTAACCCTAAGCATTAACCCTAAAGCCCCTACGGCGGCCCCTAATCCCCCAAACCTTCACCGTCCTGACCCTAAAGCCCCAAACCTCAAGCGCGGGTTTCACAAAGTTACGTGCGGAATATTTCTGGGTCTATATTGGGGTACCCCTATGCAGGGAAACCGCCACATCTAGAAACCCCAACTTCCCCAGCCTCGTAGCAGTACCCAACAATGTTGGCTCTAAGTCACAAATACCACAGTTCGAACGGTTAGGCCACCTATAACTCAAGCAGTGGGGTACTTGGACCCTTAGGGCCTTGAATCCCCCAAAATATTCCCATGCCCCAAACTTCCCAAACCCTGAACCCTAAACCCTGAACCCTGGGATTCTTTCCTTCTTTGGCAGGCGCGAGCTCACACAGCTTGGGGCCAAAATCGAAGAGGCGGGCAATACCTACCTTTTAGGGTCTAGGCTTTTGGTTAGCTGGGACTGAGAAAATGGAAAAGAACATGGAAACTTCTTCAGTTTAGGGTTTGCGGTTTACCGTTTAGGGTTTAGAAAGAATGGAAAAGAAAATGGACACTACTTCATTTTAGAGTGTAGGGTTTACGATGTAGGGCTCAGAAGGAATGGAAAAGAACATGGGACTTACTAGAATGGTTTATACAGGAACTACTATAAGGATCCATTCAAGGGAAGAATAGTAAGGCAATATACACACCCCCAGCATGATGCGGATCCTATGACCATCACGGGTTTTGTCTTTTTGGGTCGGTATGTTGGGGTCTGCGGTTGTTTTAAGGTTTCCTAAGGCTTGTTAGGGCTTATTAGGCATTGTGGGTTTTGGGGGGCGCATACTGAGGGAACTATGGTAGTCCAATCATTTCGGGAGTTATAGGCAAGTACAAGATGTACCCGGTCCATTTCACCGTTGGTTCATATTGGGTTTTTGGTGAAGATTTGTTGTGCGTACAGTGGTTTCCAAAGTCAAGGGCTAAAGTGCCCACCATTCCCATACGTTTGGTTCAAGGTTACACATGTTTTGGGAACTCAGCTTTGTAAGTAGGTACCTAGAAAGCCGGCCATCACCGGCATAGAGCTTACGCTTGGTCCTTGCGTTGTGGAAGGCCTGTGGGGATAGTAGAAAACCTGCTCTTGGGGCTTAGGGATTAGGGTTCGCGGGCTGGGGTTAGGGTTTGGGGGCTGCTTGTGGCTCCAATAACCCTACAATTTAGTAGTAAGTACCCCTTAATTAGTAGGTATAAGCCATAAAACTGTAGGTTATTGGGGTTACAGGAAGGTTTTGGGTTTAGGGGGTGCGTGGCAAGAGGTAAGGGTAGAATATTTGATCCAATGTCAGTCTTCGCCTTGCCACAAAGGACCGTATTTGGATTCCTGAATTTCGTAAAGTCCCTAAGATACTCGTAGGGACGTATGTACATCTGTTTTTTTGGGGAAATATTTACTATGGCTCGTCTGTTGATAAGCTTGATCTGAGTACCTCTCTTTAAAATCCAAAGGGCCTTCAGCGAACCCATAACATACTCATGGTAAGTCGCATAGAATCCCAAACAGGGACCGCAACCAACTCTCTACGAATCCTATATATGGGAGATTCCCGAAATTAAGGGTATATACCCTTTTAGGGGTCCCCGTAATAAGGATTATAGTTATTGGGGTCTATATTGGGGTCCCCTTATTTAGGGGAATTACTACATCTGTGAGGTTCCCTGGGGCCCCCGATTTTCAGCATCACGAGGACGAAGAGCCACATACTATTTCCTCTTCTACAGACATCTGGCAGTTGCAATGGACGTGCTCGAAACAGTGGGGCTAGCCAGCATGTTGCAAGCGCTTGGCCTCTGCTACCTAAGAGAAATGCCGCAGAACAATGCCAAAACCTTTAACCCTAAACCCCTGAAGCTTTAGGGCCTGGAGCTTTTAAGTGGGAAGGGGGGAATGGCCTTGAATCCTACTTCCTAAGCCCTTAGCCCTGACCATCAACCCCTACATATCCTGAATACCATAGTTTCCAGGAAAGAATGATTCCACTATTTAACGATACACACCAGGAAATACCCTTATATGTAGCCCCTGTAGCCTCTCTTAAAAGGGGAGCCGTGAACCCTCAACCCTAATCCCTAGACATTGATCCCTAAACCCTAAGCCCCAAAACCCTGAACCCTAAACCCTAAACCCTACACCCTAAGCCATCCTAAGCCCTAAACCCCTAAACCCCTAAACCCTAACCCATTAAAGTAGTTTCCATTTTCCCAAGACCCCAAAACCTGGAGCTTTGTGCAGGTTGGGCAAGGTGAGCCCATCGAGTTGGATAAGGCGGCCCCAAACGGATTAAACCTCAACCCTCAGACTTCCCCAAGCCCAAAGTGGGCTGGGTCGGGATTCCTTTGAAGGGATATATGGCTCAGGGGTTTAGGGTTTTAGGGTTTAGAGTTTACCTGGACCCCTGGATTGGGTAAAGTAATGGCCAAAAATTCTGGAAATCAGCCAAAGGAGCAATTATTCTACATATTCTTGGAGTCCAGGTCGGGTTTTTGTGTTTTGGGGTTTGTGTGTAGGGTTGACTTTTTTTTCTGGTTGAAGGGTTAGAGGGTAGGGATTAGGTACGAGGGTTCAAAGGGTAGGGCTTGCAGTGTAGGCATTAGTTAGGGTCTAGGGTGTAGGGATTGCGGTTTGGGTCTCAAGTTTAGGTGTTCAGGTTTAAGGTAAGGTTTGAGGGACCCGTGGTCCAGAGAAAAGTAGTATTATTGTTAATGGGTTACTTTTCTCAGAAAGGATAAGAAAGTGGAAGCTGCCACCTTATTGAGGGTGTAGGGGGTTAGGACTCATGTAGAATGAAGTTGAGAGCCAAATAAACAGGGTCTATGTAGAATCGTTTCGTTGGCACGCGGTAGCTCCCAATGCGAACGCGAACCCTAAGCACAAACCCCAAACCCACAACCTGAACCCTAAGCCCCATTTAGGGAGGGAAGCTGGTGAGTTGACCTTGTGGGTTTAGGGTTTAGGATGCAGGATTCAGAGTAAGGGTCAGCTTTGAAGCGGAGGACTTGAGATTTGTGGCTTGCAACCTTGCCAAGGACTTGATGCTCGACCAAGGAAGGCTTCTTTGCTCGACCTGTGACGGCACGAGCGTCATCAGGGTGACGCCGCGGTTAAGGCTTAAGGGTCTAGGGCTGAGGGGAGGCAATGTAGAATTAAATGGGGGGTTATACAGATGAAAGGGTTTAGGGTTTAGGTTTTTTCCTAAATAGGGGTTATACAGATAAAGTACGGGACAAAACTGGCTGCTGCGCTTTGGCTGCTGCCTTGGCATCCTTATCCCATACTGGCAATTCACGGCGCTTGCATGGACTTCAGCTTGTGACATACGGTATATGATGACCCAGAAGCCACAGGCTCCCCGGGTGTTTTAGGCTTTAGGGGTTTAAGGTTTAGGGTTTGGGGTTTTAGGGTTTTAGGGTTTAGGGTTTAGGGTGTTGGGTTTAGGGGTTGAGGCTTCAGGGGTTAAGGGTGTAGAGGCTGTTGTTGAATCCACATATTCTCCTAGAATGGCTGTCAGGCAGGCTTTACAGCGAGCTTGTTGTGGTCTTCACAGTTTTTTGGGGGGTTCCAGAAAGGGGGCCCCAATGTAGACCCAAACATGCGATGGATGATCCTTGTCTTGGGGACTCCCGCGCAAAGACCTCGCAATTTCGGGAAACCCCATATGAGCTATAGGCTGAACTCCTCCAAGGGAGGTTTTCTGGGATTGTATGGGGGATTATTATAGGGTTTACGAATAAAAGGGGGAATCTGGAGTTTAGACTATAGCTCCTATACCCCCCTCCCCAGGTTTAAAACCAAAATGGCCTGTCGCCCTCCCTCTGCATGTTGGGATGATGCTTCGGTTCGCCCGCGCAGTGACCCAGAAAGTCCAATATCCTTGAATTTGGGAATACAGTCTAAGTCATGCGAGGTATTCTAGTATCATGTAGGGTGCATTCCGTTATTACAGGATTTCGGACTGTCTGGGAAGCAGCAGAAGAGAAAATCTTGAAGCCCAGCAAGCATCAAGTTCCAGCCCTGATTTCTAAACCTCAGACGCAGGTCCCCAAACCCTAGCCGTAAAATATACACGCTGAATTCCAAGCCCTACCTGGTAAATGGATGTCAAACGGGCCATTGTTCTACATAATTTTGGGGCTAGCCCTGAACCCTGACCCTAAATTCTGTTAACCCTCAACCCTAAATCTGAAACCCAAATCCTGAACCCAAAGCAGTGCTCTGCCATAGGCCTTGCCGAAAGGCCGCAGGAAGAAGTCTGAGTTCCAGGCGCCAGATAAAGGACTCGGGGATATAGGGATATATGAGCTATAGTCTAAACTGGTTTTTATAGGGGGCTACTCTAGGGGCTGTGAAGAGGGATATTATAGGAGTTTAGACAATGGCTCATACCGTCTAAACATCGAGGTTGCAGAACCAGCCGTCTATAGTCGTAGTCAGGTATCAGGGTTTAGGATTAGGCATTTAGGGTTTAGGATTTAGGGTCAGGGATTCAAGTTTAGGTTTCTGAGGTGTAGGATGTATGGCTTACATTTCTGGCTTTAGGGCTTGGGTTTAGGGTAAAGGTTCTGGGCAGGCCCTGGGAGAATGGGGATGGAGGTTACGTATGTGATTGTGTGGGATCGCGAGCATCCCTTTCAAGACTTTGCAAATTCAGCTAAAGCACCACACAAAGCTGCATGCTTGTCTCTTTTTAACAGTAAGCCCCCGCCCCTAAACTTAGATATGCGCTTCCATAAACTGCAAACTTCAGTATATCATGCTCCTAACTAGAGGGACTCCTAAGACAGGGCCCGATTGTTGGCAACCCCATTTAATCTTGCCCGCGGCTGCCAAATATTTAGCAGTGAGAGTTCACGCCGGAGCCTCGTGAGCAAAGAATCTCAAGAAGAAGCCCAGAGTCACCAATACGACTCAGGGCATAAGATCGTCCAGGAAGATTTCTGTACTTGCCCCAAATCGCCCCTGTCTATCTATTGATTTGCCTATCTATCTATCTATCTCAAGGGCTGGACCCGTGGGCCATTCCGAGAATCCCTTGAACCTGAACCCAAGCCAGCCCGCCACATTGTCCTCCTGCAGCCTTCCTGAGATCAAGGGATAAACTGTAGTTTGCAAATTTCAAGAGCCTCAGCTGGACGGCCGCTTGGCCTGTGAATGTGTGGGGTTCAGGGGATTCTGGCTTGGGATCGAGGATTTAGTGATGCAGCGTGTAGATCTTTTGAGGTGGTTTTTCGGGATCCCGTCTGTCTTCTACTTGAGGGAGACTACAGGGTTAATTAAAGGGTTGCAATAGGATTTGGAAAGACACACGGTTTAACGATTACCTGGACCCGAAAACTATCCCTAAGGGTCCAAGTACCTAATAATCATATACTTACCAAAACCTGTACTATAATTACTATTACCCAAATCCCAAGTACCTAATTATTTGGTAATTGGACCTTCTGGGATCCTCTGGGTATGTGAACAATATTGCCCGGAGCCGATTTAAAAACTGTCAAGGAGGCTATCATTCTACTTGCTTCTGGGGGTTCAGCTCTAAACACTAAACCCCTAAACCTATAGTCCCCTTAAGTGGATAGAATATGGCTTTGGGTATATTACAATAAGGTGACCATATACCCCATATTCTATCTGCTTAAGGGAACCTACCCTTTGGGGGTCCATTTAAGGGTGGAGGAAGAGCGAGTGTTCACAACCTCGGGCCTCATAGGTTGAGTATTTGAACCCTACCTACTTACTGCGTCGCAGTAGCGAACAAGAGAACATATTGTATAGGGATAATATTCCCTTATTCCCTACTAAGAACCCCTACGTAGATTGAACATTTGAACCCTACCGGCAGCATGAAATAGATTTGGAAGTACGCGATATGTTTAGTTGTGTATATATATATATACACATACACCATGTGGCTGTGCCGAGGACGTGTGAGTGGGTGTGGATTCACTCACTGGCTAAAAATGGGGATTATACGAATGTCCTCATACCCACCACGTCTCCTCTTAAGCACCAGGAAGCAAACCCTAAACCCCCAACCCGAACCTGGTTTAACCTCTTTTTTCTCTTGAAAAACTTCAAGCTAAACCCCTAACCTTCGACCCTAAACTCTAAAGCGTGGACCCTTCACCCCTAAACCCGAATCTATACCCTAATATAATGTGGTAGTTTCCATATTACTTTCTACGATCCCTATATAACCCTAATATATACCCGAATATAATATATAGTAGTTTCCATTTTACTTTCTATTATCCCTATATAACCCCAATATATACCCTAGTATAATATAGTAGTTTCCATTTTCTTTTCACCCAAAACTCTAGATCCAAGGCATGAGGGCCTTTCTGCTTGGCTGCCTCACAGCCATGGTCTGCAGAGCCGTGCGTCCTCATGATGCGGAAGCCTTGGCTTTGGTGCTGGTAGAGGGGTGGGTTTGCGCTCATGGCATGGAAAATAGACTGGAAGCTACTGTTTAGGTCTAAGGATTTAGCAGTTTGGGTTTAGGGTTGGTGTATGGGGTTTAGGGCAGAGGGATTCGGACGGTTTAGGGATCAGCGTGTGTGATGCTCATTATGAGATCCTGCTAAGTACGTTACCCTCAACCCGTAAGACCCGTCCCTAAGGGTCCAAGGACCCAAATATAGCTCTTTAGGGCCCAAGTACCAGTATTATTATAGTATTGGGGCCCTAAAACCCTATTATTTGGGTCCTTGGACCCTTAGGGCGTGGGATCAGGGTGTAACTTGAGGAGCGACTTTCCGCAAACGTACTTGGAGGCGAACTTGGAGGCTCAGGGTGTGTGATCGTAGTCCAATTGCAACTGCGCTTGTAATCCAACTATAAGCGCGCTAAATTTCTTAATATGGTCGTCATTGGGTAAAAGGTACCAATTACATATGGGTTATAGTTACCCTATACCTCCAAGTACATGGGAACTCGTGTGTTCTTGCTCTGGAGGTTTCTTCTCAGCAGTCACCTCATGGTTTAGGGCTGTAGGGCTTAGGGTTTTTTTAACTAGGGTCTAGGGTTGTGAACATGGGTGATCTCGTTTGAATGGAACGGCTGTGTGCCAATTTCATTGCAGCTTGATCGTCAACACGGTGCTGGCCCTCCCAGAAGAGCCAATCCTCAGGTCTTAGGTTTAGGGCGTAGGAACTTCCACAGCTTTCAATTACACAACCCTAAACCCTAAATTATACTCCCCTAAACTGTAGGCATCGAGTAATGCTTGAAACCTCAGACCCTACAACCAGAAGTCCCGAACGTTAAGCCCGAAATCCTTCAGCCCCGCGTGCACAAGGCATTCCACCAAACCAAGACCCCCCTTCACCATCAAAATCTACACCCTTGACCCTAGCTCCAGAGCCTTAGCCCTAAACCTTCAGCCCCATACCCCATGTACATGTATATGTATAAATACATCACATCCCCATGTACACACACACACATATATATATATATAGATGTATATACATATATATATGTGTGTATGTGTGTCTGTATGCCTCTCTCTCTCTCTCTCGCCCTGCCTCTCTCCGTGCCGTATTTAAAGCTTGAAGGCTCCTCTTAGCTTGGACCTCAGACCTTAACCCTTTGCGGTTCCGGTATACTCCTATTAATTTTCGCTAGGGTTACAACCCTTAGTAGGGGTCCTAAGTGCCATGTAGAAGGCACTTGCCTGTCCCGGACAACCTGAGGCCCGCCACGCACATGCTGCGGTGGACCCGCCCGAGATACCAGAAAGCTGCGGCCCGGCCGGGCTGCCAGGACACAGGGCTTAGGGAGGCTTCAGGGTTTGGGTGTAGGGGGGTAGGGTTTAGGGTTAGGTTTAGGGTTGAAGGTTTAGGGCCTAGGGTTCGCTTACTGTTGCCTAAACCGGAGTGCCTCGGAAGTGGAGAACATTGAAATTACTATTGCATGATTATTTAGGACTTGCACTTTAGGCTCGAGCGTCTAGAGTTTAATGAGGCTTTGGGGTTTAGAGGTGTGGGTGGTGAGGTGTTAGGGTCTAGGGAGTACGGCTCAGGATTAGGGATTGGTTTGAAAAACGTGTTTCCCCGATCACAGAATTCCCGTTTGGGGCCCTTTTTGTCTTTTGACTCAAGGATTGCGTTCGTCAGAATGGAGAAACACCCGTCAGTGAAAGGCCATGAAAGGCCACTCAGTCGGCCTAAACCACTAACCCTGACTGGGTGTAGGGTAGCGCATAGCATGCTTACTTTTGTGCTTTGCAAGAACATACGTAGAATCCCTTCTGCCCCCCGCACCCTAAATCAGATATCCTGACTCTTCGACCCTTAGCTTCCCGACATCCAACGGACATATGGGTGATGTAGGTGTGGATTGGGATAATGAGAAGGTGCTTTGTTCGTTGTGGCGACGTAACAACTCGAAAGGTAGCGGGTAGCCGCAAGTAGGGTCATATTTGCTGTAGCAAGATGATGATTGTAACTAACTGTGGGGAGCTTCTAACCCTCTTTGCAAGTAACCTAAACCGCATAAACCTTGGTCACGACCCTAAACCCTAATTAGTCCCTAATCCCTAAACCCGGACCCTACACCCTCAGCCCTAGACCATAATCCCTAAACCCGTTACCCTTAACCCCAAGCCCTAAACATCAGCCCCCAAACCTTGATCGCTAATCCCTAAACCCTAAACCTCGACCCCCGAAAACCGAGGTTTGAATTATAACCCCTAACCCCTAAACCCTAAATAGTAGTTTCCTGTTTCTTTTCCATTCTCCCTATATAACCCCAATAGAGCCCCAAATTTCGAATTCTAGGCCTGCACCATGCCGAACTTCATTTGCGAGAACTCGACGTGCACCTTTGCGGAAATCTGCCCGGTTATATAGGGTTATGTAGGGGTTCTATGGGGAATATATACGGCTCATATAGTATATCGGGGATACATAGGTAATATGTAGGGAATATAATGGAAAAGAAAATGGAAATGACTATTTAGGGTTTAGGGTACCCCCAAAGGAAATACAAGGACAGGTTATGTAGGGCTATACGGGGTTTGTAAACACTTCTATGCAGGGGGGTTGGGGACTGTAGGATTTAGGTTGAGGTTTCGCGGGTCCGAGGACCCAAGGAAGTCCTTAGGGGGCTCTAGGGTGCTATAGGGGCGCATAGGGGTTATGTGGAGCCTACGTATGCATATGTATCTATATTCATATATATATATACATATATATATATATATGTGGCTGGTTATCTATTCCCAGATGAGGGCTATGGCGGGTTACATGGGGCTATAAGGGTTTGGGGAGGATAGGGCTTGGGTTTTAGGGTTTAGGGTTGGTTGTTTGGGTTTGGGGTCCAAGTACCCATGAGGCAGGGTTACGTGGGATTATATGAGGTTTGGATGTTTATTGAAGTTTTGGCGCGTGTATGTAGGGTTCCTGTTGACTTCTGGTGGGCGTACCTATTTGTCCAACTTATTCGTCTCAAAGTCAAAATTCTACTCTATGTAGCTTTATATAGACTTGGCGGCTCACGTGATCCATTCATAGCCTGCTTACATAAAACTATATATATATATACCTGCACATCTCTCTCTCACTCTCTCTCTCTCTCTCTCTCTCTCTGATTCTCTGATTCTCTAGGGTTTTGAGGGCCACCTAGGAGAAACCCTCTATCCCAGTCTTTCGCTTGAATCCCCCAGATCCTCCTATTCTTCCCTGTGAAGTCACATTGCATTACATGATGTTTCAACTCCGGGCTCGCGTGAAGCCTCGAGAAGTCCAAGCAAAAGCGTGCCATCCCTTCAGGACTCCCACAAGCTCGGTTTAGGGTTTTGGGGTTTAGGGTTTAGGGGTTTAGGGTTGAGGGTTCTCTAGGGCTCCCGGTTACCTGACAGTAGGTTACTGGGCTTGTAACTATAGGGTATATAGAACCCCAGTTCCCATTATCCCTAGGTGCTGCCATCGCTTCATTTATCTGAACGATATTAGGCTTGATTTTGGTATTCCCACAAAGACCGGAAAATGAAGCTAATGTTTGGGGTTTAGGGTTTAGATGTGGTGCTAAGGAGACGAGGGCCATAGAGCAATAGGCATCCTTCATTGCACTCTTTCCCGAAGATATGTTTACCTCATTGGTTCTTAGTAGGGATTATTGGAGTATTTTATTTGGGGATTATACAGGGAGTATTTTCCAATATTTCCTACTAAGAACCAGTAATTAAGGTAAGGTTCAGGGCTTATGAGGTAATGGAGAAGAACATGGAAGCTACTAAACTAGAGGCATATATCCACGTGTGTGGGTATACACACATATTAATATATGTGGGTCAAGGATTCTAAGGTTTAGGGCCAACAGGGTCTGGCGTTTGGAGCTTAGGAATTGGGGTTTGGCGTGTACGGTTCAGGGATTAGGCTCTATAGCGTTTAGGGTTATCCCGCCCTAAAGAGAGACAGAACCCACATTCAATGTGTAAAAATGAAACATGCGTCTGACGCTTTCTTCCATTATGTGGCGTTATGGAATGACTGGGCAGTAAAAATGAGTAAGACCATTGGCTAGCGGCTAGTTGAAAATAAAGACTTAGAGAGGCTGAGCACGTTCAGTGATTCTGATCATTTTTTCCAAATTAACTGAAAATCAAATGTCATCAAGCATTCTTGTGTGTCAAACGTGTCAACTGTCATTCGCCCTGTCCATGTGAACAGTAAGCAAAGTCGATGCATTCTTCAGGAAACATTTGAACTTCTTCAAGAACGTCACCTGCATTGTGATTCGCCACTGTTAACTTGAGGCAGAGCAATGTAATGTAGTTCACCGCGCACCTGGACTTCTTTCATAAGAGCCTCCATATCAGTCTGCGGGAGGGCAGAGACTCGGCGAGTCGGAATCAGGGATAATGGTTTAGCGTTTAGCTTGCTTCATGCGACTCCCGCGCTGGCGGACATTGGGCTCAACAAGCCAGAACTTAGAGCATAATACGCCCAAAGTGCCCGAAGAAAAAAAAGCCCTAAGCCCGACCCCCGAACCCTATGTCCCAAACTCGACCCTAAGCCCCAAACCTTAAACCCTAAACCCAAAGCCCTAAACCCTAGACTCCAAAACCCCAAGCCTTCCACCTGCAACCTAAGCTTCCAACCCCAAGCCAATGAGCCTGGACTCGTCATCCCTCAACCTTGAAAGCCGTCGTAGAGTCTGGTGTCTAGGGGTTAGGGTTTGGGGTTCAGGGTTTGGGATTTAGGGTTTAGGGTTTAAAGAGTACAACTAGGGATCAGGGCCGCCGAAAAAAACATGGCTTCGGGATCCCAATTAGACCCGGATACGCTACAGTCCTGAATTTCTGGCAGCTCTCTGCGACAGCCCTTGCCCCTGCTGACCGAAGTGCGGGAATGGATACAGGAATTTCTGATAAGGATATATAATGATATATGTATATATATATATACATAGTTATTTATCTATGTGTGTGCGCGCGGGTGTGTATGGGATTTCTGTTTAAACCCCAAACCCTTACCCTGCAACCTGAGCCTTAAACCCTAATAGCTCTAGACTCTAAACCCTAAGGCCCCGTGCGCATAAGACTAACACGAAATCCACGCACAGACTCCGCCTACATACCGGTTTGTTCAGCTAAGGCAAACGCTTCATTGGAGCACCATGCAAGCAAGTCATGGGACGCTTTGACAGCATATGGGGTTTCCCAAGATTAAGGCTACACAGGGATGGGAAGCTACTATGTATAGGGTTTAGTGTGCAGGTCTATATTGGGAGCCTTGTTTTCGAATACTACCAGTTGGGTAAACAGGACTTGAGGTTCAGGTTCTTGGGTGCTAGGGTTGATTATGGAGTTAAAGGACCATTTGCGGGTAAGGCTAGGGCTTAGCCTTTCCATCCAGCTCAGGGCCAGAGAGATGTGTGAAGGGAAATTGACGTAGGGATAGCGGATCCTGTGACGAGAAGGGGTTTCATTTCTTCAGAGTGAACATGTGCATGGTGCCTGAAGGAGCAGGAAAAGGTGGCTTAACACAAAAGATGACCACCAACAACTGCTCACCTAAAACCAGATCAATACCCGCGGGTTGAGAAAATGAAAATGCTTGCTTTGGCCCCTCAACCCTACACCCTAAACCCTATTTTGGGCTTTGTAACTGGGACATTGCCTGTGTGTTTTGAGGACATGGCTGTTGGATTGGGATATTGCGGTTCGAGAGGTTGAGGTGCCATTGAACTGGGTTATAGTAGTATATGGGTATATGTCGAATTTAGATTTTAGAGTTTAGGGGCACCTGGACCCCGAAAGTATGTAGACTAGTTGACCATCTTGGGGGTTTCGGTCCCTGATTTCAACTACTTGTGAGGTCCAGAATGGGGCTTCATAACTTTTTTCAGGGCCAAAAAAAGCCTTCATAGATTTTTGGGCAAGGGGGCGAAGGAACAGGAGCTTGAAGGCTCTACTCATCGGATTTCAGTATTAGGGTTTAGGTTGGGTGGACCCCCACCCTGTAATAGTGGCTGTAAAGGATAATAAGGATTGAACTAAGGACACATTATATTCCTACTATACCACTATCACAGGGTGGGGGTCCTCCTAAGGTTTAGGTTCCCCTCCGCAGAATTAGGACCCTATAGCTATCATGTAAATTTTTATACGGTCGGAACATTGGGTGCGGAGGTTACCAACATCCTCCTCCAGTAGGGACCCACTGGCGGAAATTTTGTGTTAAATTCACGGCAGGTTTGGAAACTAGCGTGAAGCCCTACTATAAACACTAAGCTCTACGCCTTTTTTGCCTGGTGCCCTGGGGTCGACTGAAATGCAGAAGAAGGAGAACCTAAATGCCCAAACAACTGATATGGTTGCTCTTGCGGTGCAAGGTGTAAGGTTCAAACCCTCAAGGACCAATACCCCTGGAATCGTAATGTCGGGCTTGAATCAGCCTATAGGGTTTGGAGCTATGCACAGAAGGATTGCATGAAGAATGTTGACAATTATGCAGACCACTAATCCCTAACGGTCCAAGTACCAAATAGTGTTAATAATGTACTTACCCAAAACCTGTACTATAATTAGCTTAAACCCTCAACGTTTTTACCCCAAACCAAGTACAACAAATGTTGGGTACATGGACCCTCTGGGAATGCATAGGACAACCATGGCACCCTGAGTATACCCCCCCAACGTAATAAAGCCCAACGAGCACAGTTAGTTAAGGCTTAGGATTTAGGGTTTAGGGTTTAGGTAACAAGCCCCAATAGACCCCAGTATTACCTAATGAGGCTTGGGGGCCGGATACTGGGGGGTGGGGGGCCATAGGATCCCCATGCTTTATTCCTTCCCCCAGCAGTTGATTATTTGAGGGAAGGCGTTAACCCACCCTCCCTAATATCCAACACGCACCTCTTTAAGTATTCCCAAGATATTGTAATATACCACACAATAGGAGTATTTAATACTAGGGTGGCGGGGGGTCTAATATTAGGGGAAGGCGTTGCATCAACCCTTTCAGGCCTGAAACTTGGAGACATAGGCCCTGTATCCTTCGCGCATAGCTTACTCAGAGGGTACAAGTGCCCAAGAATTTGGTAATTGGGTTTTGGGGTAATAGTAATTATGGGTGTAATTATAGTACAGGTTTTGGGTAACTATATGAGTATTAGGTACTTGGACCGTTAGGGTTATGATGCTGAAAATCTTGCGCAGTCTTGATGCCATAAACATTGTAGCATTTCTTTCGGTCGCTGGAATGAGCCCTAAGGCCTAACCCCTAAACTCCAAACCCTAAACGCCGAGCCCTGAGCCCTAAATCCCGAGCCCCCAACCCTAAGCCCTGAGCCCTAAACTTTCAAGGCCTGAGCGGTGAGTGTGGCCGTGGGACGCAGTGCTGGCCGAACAAGGACTACCTGGAACCCAAAAGTAGGTAAACTAATAGCCCAAACCCATTAAAAACAGCCCAAAGGGCCATTATTCTACATACTGTTGGGGTTTAGGTAACCTGGCTTTGTCTACCAGGGCTTAGGGATCAGGCGTCGGGCTTAGCGTTGGGGCTTTTAGAGTTCAAGGTGTTGGGGCTTTTAGCGTTTTGGGTGGGTTTTGTCTGCATGCTTAATTGGGGAATTGGTGAGTGCCTTGTGGGGATTACTAGGCAGTTAGATACGGGTTACTTTTGGAATCTGTTCGCCCATTCTGAATTGAGTCGCAGGGACCATGACCCCTGATATTCCCTATGAAGGAGTCTGAACTTAAGGGCAGGGTTTGAGTGTCCAGGGATTAGGAGCAAGGCTTTCGTGCTAAGCAGAAGGACGGCTGAACTCCTAAACATGTAACCCCAAGCCCTAAACCCAAACCCCTCACCCCAAACCCCACACCCTAAACTCTAAACCTCAACCCAAACAAGGGCCTCCTGCAGCTGTTATTTGCCCTGCTGTTTGTTTGTAGGGCATGGAATGTTGGATCCCTTGAAAGGGGATTGAAGTGTTCTCAAGAGTACAGACCTCAGGATTTAGGAAGGGAAAAGATATTGAAAGCTACTCGTCAGGGTTTAGGTTGTTGGGTCTAGGATCCTCAGGGTTTTCGGTTTAGCATTTTGGGTTTAGGGTTTAGGATTGGGGGTTTACGGTGCAGGTAGGTAGGGAAAGCAACATCAAATGGAGCAGCAAGCGGAAAATTGAATGGAAACTGAGGGTTCATTAGGGAGATATAGGCTTTATTATAGGGTTCGGGTTTAACTTGTTGGTCGCGAGTGGGGATGGAAAGAACTGGAAGGAACATGGGAACTGTTTATGTAGAGGGTGCTATGGGATGCGGGATGAACTCCTCCTCCATTTCCTGCTACCAGCCAGTACGCTTTCCCTGCAAGAGTTTCCTTCTCCATATGGGGGGCGTCCGAAAACCCTTGTTTACATTTTATATAAAGC
>CAJNIZ010034891.1:144722-156373 GCA_905231905.1 Symbiodinium pilosum
AATATTGGACAACCCCCATATGGATGCCGTGACCCCATGGACTTCTAAACTGAGCGGTAAACCCCTAGACTCTAAACCCTGAGCCCCCAAACCCCTAAACCTTATTACCCCCCAACCAGTTGGGGCAAACGCGTGCGAACAGCGACGGGAATTTGGGGTTGGGAATTTGGTGAGTTCCGGGTCTAGGGATGTAAGTTTGAGGTTGAGGGCTGCCAGGGTTTAGGGTTGAAGGTTTAGGGTTCATCGGGGTCCAGCGATGTAGGGTTTACCCTAATTAAACCTTCAACCCCGCAATACCTTCGTATACTACCCCCTAAGTTCCCCCTAAATTCTTTCAAACTGGCCTTATCATTATACCCAAAATTTTGAAAAGGGGGTTGCGTAAGGGGTGCCCACAGTTTCAGTCTGACATTTCCCGAGCATAAGAATGATTAGCTTTCGAGTTGAAGGACAAAAGTTTGCGGTCTAAAGTTTAGGCTTTAGGGTTTAGGGGGCTAGGGTTTAGGGTTTAGGGTTTAGGGGGCTACCTTTCAAAAGGGTGTGGACTTGGGCTCCATAGAGGGTAGACTTGGGCGGGTTGGATAGGAATCCTAGACCCTAAATCCTAAATCCTCAACCTTAACTAGGCTACGAGCAACCGATTCAATTCTTTAGGGTTATAGGGTTTAGGGTCTAGTTTCAACCCTAAACCTCTAACCCTAAACCCTAAAACCGTGATTTTGGGCCAGGTCTCGGATTGCGGGTTTAGAGAGGGTCTAGAAAGAAAGCTTAACGGAACAATGTTAGGGTTTAGGGTTTGTTTGGTTCTTCCAAGTAGCAGTTGCCATACTGTACAGTAATTGGTGCTCAAAAATGCTGCGCAATTGAGAATGACCCATCCATCTGTAATAGCAAGGATAAAGCCACCCAAGCATATCACACGGGTCTTTTTGGGTCCTGTTCCCACCAACCACGGTATATCTGGAATGTCTGGGTAATCTGTTTGTGATGATGCGTGGTTTGTTTGCTCACCGTTCGTGTTATATTCCCGGCTCTGTGGGCTTCAGGTTTTTGGGGCTTAGGCTCATGGAGTTTGAGGCTTCTTGTGTAGGGCGGCACTTGCGCTGGTTGTGGGTTTCTTGCAGTTCCAATGCCACTGCTGCTCTAGTCTTCCCCGACGACGGCCTAGAATCATTGTGTTCTGCTACACCCCCAGCCACCCCCTCTTCATACTGAACCCCCAGCAACCTGATGATTGATAGTTCCTCAACTCCGTGATCCTGTGGATATTGAGCTTTGGGGATACAACCTGGCGAGTTCTCGGTAGAGTCTCCCCCAAGCCACATTCTGCCATTCCCGGGCGTCCCCGATAGTTCCGGTGGTATACACAGGAGTCCAGAACAGTAAATGGCCTACAGCGTAGTGATGCGAGGAAATTAAGGTCCCTTTTTGGGTACCCTAAATATTAGGTGCCGTATTATAATAGGGATCCAAAAAGGGACCATAATTTTGCCAACCACCCATATGTAAACTCACTACATCCGTTGCGGAGCAAAAACCCTGCCATGCAAACTCCCGAATATGGAGCCACATGATCCCAACGTTGAAGCCGCTGAAACCCTTAAACTCCAGCTTCTGATACCCTACCCGCAGTTAATGTGCGTAAGCTGCACTCCTTGGAGGTTCAGGCTAACTCCAACTGACCCATACCTTCACTTATCACACAAATCTAGTCACACCCAGGGCTTAAGGGACAGAATTGGGCTACAGGTACTCCGATGGGTCCAAGTACCCAAATAACTTATACTTAGGCTTCGAAACACCTCTGCTCCAGAATGCTGGTGCAGCCCAAAGTTTTGATGTCCCGCTGCCGTTGTGGCAGCACAAAGCGTCGAAGATGCTACATCGAGCCGTGCCAGGGAGCTCAGAGAAGACCAAGTGTGGCCGGAGAGCAGGTGGGAGTGCCTACCATTTGCTGGCAGAAGGAGCCGTAGCCAAATGGGCTAAATGCTCCATGCGTTTCAGGCGCACCCCCCCCGTTTCAATCTTTCTTTTGACACACTCAAAGGCCAAGTGATTGCCGCTAAGAGCGATATGGTTCGCGTGATTGATGTGCTCCGGGAGCAGACATGAGAAGAATGCTTTTCAGGTTTGCATTCACAACGCTGCTTGTTTGTGTGAAGCCAAGGGCAATATGAATCTGCATTGCAATTTGGCAGTTTTTGGCGAGGTTGTCCTTCAAGGTACAGTTGCAAAGTAAGCTATCTACACCTTGAACCCGATCTACAACCCCAATTACCTGCAGTTTAGAAGGTAAAGCCCATAAACATGTTCCTGCTGGCAAGCCCTAAAGTGCCCTGAAGCTTCAAGCTGACGTCCAGAGGCTTCGAGCCAACACCTGCCTTGTTGTGGAAGGGTCTAAGTATGGTCCCGCGTAAGCAGATAGAATAGGGGGTATATGGGGATCTTGTTAGATACCCAAAGCGCCATATTCCATCTACTTAAGGGGGACTATACCCATATACCGGGGTTGGGGTACCCAAAGCCAAGCAGGCTCCCTGTAACCCCAATTACCCTTCAGCTCTATGGGTTTTTAACCATTCAGCCATAGGTAGTTGGGGCTACAGACATCGAATTTGGGACCTGAAGCCCCGTTATTTGTGTACTTGGACCCTCTAGGGCTGTTTCTGTGATGCCATGCAGCCTCACAACCTGCATTCCGCAAAACAAGCTGCATACACCCGGAGCATTTTGGGAACAACACCCTCAACTCCTCCACCCTACCCCCAACAGTCCCACAACACAAGCAGGCAGGAACCAACGTCTGCTGCTTCACCTCCGGGACACCCCACAGAGGCTCTGCAGCTGTGTGCTGCAGTGGCCAGCTCGCAGCTTGCCTAAAGTTTGTAGTGCTTTGTTGGGATGAGCCCAAGAATGTACATGTTCCCGAATAACAGGGGTGTGAATACCCAAACCCTTTATCTCACCAGTTCTCTGTGCCGAAGCCCTACAACTTGGGTACTTTGATACTGTGGCCCAGTGGTCCAGTCGATTTGATAGTGTCCCCGCCTTGTCCCCTTTGCATTCATCACAGAACCTGTCAAGTCCTTATATGAGGGTAGACATTCTGAGCTGTCATAATCTTACATCCTTTCCTCAACCTGAAGGGGGGGCACCATCTACTGAGAGCACGTATTCAATGATGTGGGTGTTTCTCTGCCTTGCGGTTTTTGCAGCTTGAAAGAGGGGTGGCATGCGTGGCGAAGTGATTTTGAAATATTATTGCTACTCTTCGATGAGTATTATTGCCGTTCTCTGTTACTATTATGTTATTACCACTTTTTTGTGTCATGAGTACGATTATCTTAAATAGTCATTATTATGACTAGTGATTCCTTAACAAATGAGGGATCTTGGGACTATCGTACGGGGCCAGATCGGACACACATTTGACTGTAGCCATAGCTGCTTGCAGAACAGCCTTCTGTTGAATTTTAAAGGAGTTCTGATTCCTCCCAACCCTAAACTCCTAAACCCTAAACCCTACCCTAAACCCCAAACCCTAAACCCTAAACCCTAAACCATAAGGAAGTAGTGGTGAAGATTGGTAGAAAGCGATTATTGGGGCAGAGCTTGTGGTCTAGGTGAACTCCCCAAAACCTGAACACCCCAAACCCTAAACCATAAACCAGAAACATTAGTTTCCATGTTCTTTTCCATTATGCCAATATTAACCCCAAAATTACCCTAAACCCTAAACCCATAACTACCCTAAACCCATAATTACCCTACACCCTAAACCCGTCACCTCAACCCTAAACCTCATCCCCCTAGCCTGAATCCCTAAGTCCGAAAGTTGAAGAGCCCCCACCTAGACTCCCATTCTAGGGGTTATATTGGTGTTTTGTAGGGATAATGGAAAAGAAAATGCAAACTAACACAATTGGGTTATGTAGGGCTTGGGGTAGAATAATGCTGTTTTTTTGTTTGCAATCTTGGTTTTAGGTCATTCGTTTAACCACTGAGGTCCAAATAGGGCATAACTCATCAAGATCTAGACGGCTAGACCTTGAGCCCTTGAAGGGCGGTAAGTAAGTTAGTTGGTTGCTGTAGCCCTGTAGCTCCAAAGCTAGAGACCACACCTACACTGGGCCCTGCAGTCTAATTATAGAGATTCCTTCAAGGGGGATGACAAAGGGATTATTATGAGGCTTGTCAAGGGGGGTGCTACGAGTTTAGCCTTAAACCCTAAACCCTATACCCTAAAGTCTAGACATAGTAGCTACATGGATCCTCAGGGTACAGGATGGGAGCCAGCAAAGGCCTAGGTGTCAGACTGTTGGTCATTCTAGGGTTTGCGGAAATTCAAGGTGTTTAATGTAGACCCATAACGAATAAACCCCCTCCTCTTAAAGGTCTTCATATTCGGATCCCTAGTACAATTCCTATTAAGGGGTGGGGATTTATTAGTCAGGGGTCCACATTAGGGTCTAGAGATTGCAGAGCCGAAGGTTTAGAGGTTGAGAGTTGTGGAAGGGCCTGAGGGCTCAGGTTTTAGGTTTGGATGGCGAAGGTTTGATGTTGTACGTCATGACGGGTTGAGTAGCTCTAATGATTCTAGAAGATGGTGGCACAAGAATACCTCTCATTTGTGGTTATAAGAGGCAGGTCCTGCTAAACGCAATTAATCCCACGGGGAACATCGTGTTCGAATTCTTTGTAGCCATGATCTTTGACAAGACCCATACTCCAATTCCTGCGCCCTAAGGGTCCAAGCGCCCAATAACCATGTGCGTCTTCCAAAGCCAATATTACAACCATTATTACCAGACTCCCAATGACCCGATTTTTGGGCGCATGGGACCCTAAATCCTATGTGCCATTCTATACCGCTTAATGTCCCAATTTCCTCCTACTACCTGAACCCCAGTTACTTAATAGTAATTTTAATTACCCCTTAGTTACTACTAGGCATAACACATACAACTGTAAGTAATTGGAGTTACAGCTGTGTCCCTAATGCACCCATGGGGTTGAAGCCATACCATCCATCCCCGAGAAGGTTTTGAGTTTAGTGCTTTAGGTATACGACCTGAGTAGTGTTTTAACTTGAGATCCTGTAGTCCCCAATGTAAGAGGAGGGTTCTCTTCTTGGCTTGGGTATAGTAATGGCCCTATACCCCAAACCTGAAGCCCTAAACTCCAAACCCAAAACTCCATGGTATAACCAGTATTGTGGGCATCTTCTGACAACATACACACAAGTCAGTCGCGTGAGCTCAGGACGTCATGGACCGCACCGTTTGCGGATGAGCTACGAACCCTAGGGATCCAAATAGTGCTAGTTTGTTACTCGGAGTTGGTGTTGTGTTGTTGGTTGTTGTTGGGTATTCTACTATTCTATCGTTTTTGCCTGATCCAAATCGCCCAAAGTAGGTGCCCAAAATCCTAAACCCCAAACCAGGATCCCTAGGAAACGTCTTGCCCACGTCAAGGTTTGCAGACCAATGCTGCGAGAGGTTATAGTATGAGATGCATGAAGGTCCAGGTTTCCGAGGTGTAAGGTTTACTGTTTACTGGGTTGCTGTCAAGGGGTTTAAGTTAAGTTACGATCAGTATGCATAGAAATTGATACGGTTTCTGCAATATAGTAACTTAAACTAAGTTCCTTAACAGCAACCCAGTTTAGGCAATATGTTGGATTGGCAGTTTAGCCTCAATGCCTCTCACAGCGCTTATGCACGTGGGCAGGACAGCGCGCTATCAGCTGAGTGGAAAATATTGCCCCAACTTGTAACAGTCCCCCCGACAGGTGCAGGGTGGGGGCAGTAGCCAAGAGTGAGGGAACATAGGCATACTGTCCGTAGAAGCCTAAATGATGACAGTACCAGCGTTATGGGTCTAGAGCCTGTATAGTTTTTGGAAAGCGTACCTCAAATAGTCCTCCAAATATTTCAGGCTTCGGCAATACATAATCCCCAACAGCCCCTGTAGAGAAGCCTTGTTTCCAGATCATTGTCCATGTTTTGCTTCTGGTTCCTCATTTTCCATTTTCCAACACCGAAACCTTCCATATTTCTATATGAGCCCGAGGATCTAAGTGGAGTTTTAGGATATTGGGGTATGTGTGGTAGTTTCTATATATTTGGCGACCCCAATATGGACCCGAAAATGTGATAAGCCTTATCATAGGTACCCCCCAGAAAGGTATCCCTAATCCTTGGAAATCCAAATCCTCATGATCTATATAATGTCAGTGCCCATTTACTTGTCCATTTTCTGTTCTATGTGATTCTGCATTCTACCCTATACACCCATGTAGGGTTTACGTTTCAGGGCTCCAGAGGAAGAGGGTGAGTCTGGGGCCCTGAATGAACTCGTCAAGCACCCACAAGTGGGCCTAGACTTGTAGGTTTAGCAGATATGTATGTTGAAGGAAGCATCGGGATAAACACTAAGGTGTTCTACCCTACCATATGGAGGATAATTTACCTTGTGTCCTCGAGCTTCTTGCATCGGCGAGTATAGTTTAAGTTGATAGAATACAATGGCGTGCCCGATATCATAATAAGATCCCAAATAAGTTACCTAGGCGGGCAAAAAGGTCTAGAAAACACGTGGTCTGTATAGCAAATTCTAATGCTGAACATTGCACCGTCGCTTTCAACATGTCTTGGTTATCCGGGACGTTGTTACAAGTAACCCTTGTCTGCAAACCTCAAAGCTTGACCTCAACCCGAAACCAACAATCCCTAAACCCCCATATCGGTGTTTCCAAAGACAGTGCTTCCAAATGCATACAGGTCTCCAGGTCCATGATGGGGGCTCCAAACCCTAAACACGTATAGATGTTTCGAGGTCGTGCTTTGACAGGCACTAGGATGAAATCAAGATACAGTTTAGGGTTCAGGGTTTTTGTTCATAAAGTTCAAAACATGCATCCCGCATTTTACGGGGTCAGTGTATACCAAGACCCAATTACCCAAAATGATTGCGTTTGCCTTCATATTCATTATTCGGGCCAAAAGGCCAGTACGGTGGAGACAAAAAATCCTGCATGATCCTAAGTACCTTATGCCTGTGCTACTGCATGCCATGTATTCAGTATCCACAGTATAATATGGTCCACGATATAGAGTAAGATTATATCTTCCTTTTGGATACAGTATTTTACTTACAGAATATAATCTGACTTGGTTCAACCACCAACAAATACTACTAATATGGAGTTTGTCAAAATCCTGCCTGCACCCGTGGCTATCCGTAGAACATGGATCCCAGTGCCCGGTTTCCACCATGCTGCGAAGTTTCTTTACACTCCAAGCGCTGCCCTAATTCCTAAAGCTCACAAAAAGTCCAAGATCCCTTTATTAGGGAAAGTACCCTACATGATGCTAGGGTCCCTAATATGCTTTAAGGTATAACCCCCCAATAAAGGGATATTGGACTGCCTGGGTTTAGACCCAAACCCTCAAACCTAAACCCTTAAACCCTATAAACCCTAAACCCCTAAACCCTGAAACCCTGAAACCTTAAACCCAGTAAGGAAGACCTCCTCTCAGCCTTTCCGGAGCTCCGACAATTGAGTAGTTGAACCTAGTAATATAGGGATAATAGAAAAGAAAATGGAAACTACTATGTTTAGGGTTCAGGGTTTAGGGCTTAGGGTTTAGGATTATAGTCCCCCTTGAGTAGATAGTATATCGGGGGTTACAGGGGTAATATAGGGATAATGGAAAAGAAAATGGAAACCCTAGGCCCCTTTAAGGGGATATCTAGGGGTTATATAGGTAATATAGGGATAATGGAAAAGAAAATGGAAACTACAGGAATTATAGGGATTATAGGGGTTATACAGGGGCTAAATAGGGATTCTTGAGTATACGTATAGGGGTAATATAGGGACAATGGAAAAGAACATGGAAACTATAGGGATTATAGGGATTATACAGGGGTTATATAGGGATTATAGGGAGTATATTGGGGTAATGTAGGGATAATGGAAAAGAAAATGGAAACTACTATATTATGATAGGGTATATATTGGGGTTATATTAGGGTTATATATTCTAATTACAACGCCGACTCCCTTGTCCAGGATTTCAAGGAACCTTGAATTTTAGGGTTTAGGGTTTAAAGCCTAGCCCCGGACCCCCAAACACCCTAAAACACGAAAGGTCTAGACCCCGCTAGAATCCTAAACCCCTAAAACCCGAACAAGTAAAAACAACAAAACATATCATGTACAGTGGGTTTCCAAAATTGTGCGTACTTCCTCAGGGATTGTATGTTTGGGAGCTCAGTCTGGTGTACCCCAATTGGAGAAATTGCCAAGTTTCAAGCTCAGTAAAAAATGCTCTGGAAACTTTATAGGTTAAGGGCTTAGGTTTAGAGTTTCTTCAGGGCTTAGGTATGGTTCACGAGGTGCCAAATTGCAAGTCGTTTGCCAGACACTGAACTCAAAATCACCTACTATAAGACCGCCCCAAAACTCAGGCTACCCAAAATGGGACCATAATTCTGAAAGCCCTGTATATGGGCTTTGTCAAGGTAACCTTTTAAGAACCCTTTACGCCAACCATAGACTGCCGCTATAATGTCCAGTTATTAAAGCCCTAAACCCTAAACCTTCAAACCCTGATATTCACATGGGCCCTAATGGTGCCCCCAATCTTGGCACATGCAGACTCCCAGAGGCGCCAAGTACCGAAGACTCACGTACTTGGGATGTGGGAGATTCTAGTCATTGAGGGTTTAGGGATTCGTGATTAGGGATTAAGGGTTGAGGGATACCTAAACCCTAAGCCCTAAACCCTATATATTGGGATCCTTAGGGGGAGTGTACTTGGCACCAGGCGAAGGTGGAGTGGGACGTCATTGACAACGCCAGTCTCTCAGAGCACCACAGTGGTACGCTTAAAAATGACAGATGTCATATATATATATACATATAGGCAGGGGTTTTAGGGGTTATATAGGGTTGAGGACATAGGGTTTAGGTTTCAAAATTATGGGCCCCTTTCAGCTGCAGATTAGATTACGGCAGCTATTATTTACGGGAAACCAAATAGGACCCTATTTTGGGGAACTGCCCACATAATACTTGTCAATCTCAGGTTTCAAGTTTTAAGGGTGACAGAGTCCAAAACATATGGTACTAGGGGGCTGCGAAGCTCTTTAAGGGTCATTTGCTGTATAGCACCCTAAACCCTAAACCCTAAACCCTAAACAGCTTAGTATTCGCAGCTGCCATGGTTGGAGGCCCAGGCAAGTATGAGGTCTTCTTAGTTGCATGCAGTAGCTGATGATGAACCTGCTTAGGGCAGGGGCCGTTGGGGAATTGACCCGTTTATATATATATATAGATATATAGATATCCCCTAGCGGTGCCACTCCCACTGCGACAGATGGAGATAACGTTTTTTGATTGGGGGAAGTCTGGCTTCTGTTGGACGCTGGCTTGGTTGGCGCGCATGGGTGGATGGTCGCCGATTTCTTCGATGAGTCGTATGTGGCGGACTTTTGAGACATGGGTGGGTGAAAGCCTTCTTTGCTGGTCACCTGCTGCTTGTGGATTAGGTGACGGCGTTCTTTGCTGGTCGTTCCGAGAACGCGTGGGCTGGGCTTCTCAGTGCCTTACAGGAGATACTCTCTTTCAGTATCTATTTGAGGAATGCAGCTTCGTGTGGGTGCGTTCAGCAGAGGTTGTTGGTCTCCCTTCTGGCTTTGATGGCTTGCCTGGTGAACAGGTGGGTCTTGCCCATGTATTCGTTTGTTGCATTTGCACAGCGCGTGTTTGCAAGCTGGAGAAGCCTGTGGCTCTCGTTTGGCCTCTTCGATGTCTGGCATTTCATAACACACGGCGGACGCTTGTGTCGACGGCAGTGTGCTTGGATGGCTGGTCCAAGTTGCTTATGCAGCGATTCTTGAGGATTGAACTTCCTTTGGCGGTGTGAAGGGCTTTATGCTCTCACTGTAGCCTCGCATTCATGGGAACTCTATGTCCTTGTGTAGTTACGACTGCCAGATCGCCATGGCAACTATCAGATCCAACAAACCATGATGAACCTGTTTGCAAAACTCTCTCAGCCCCTCGCCAGAGTGGCTCGGTACGTAGGTGAAGTCTAAAGCCCCTCATTACCCAGAGGTGGGTTGGGAGAACGCAAGTCATAATCAGACAATATCCGATAGCAACTGTTATAGATTACATTAGTGTTTTGTCATGTACCTGCGCGGCTTCAAAGTGGATTGTAGTATGTCTGCCGGAAGTATCCCGAGCACTGGGTATCCCCCCTATTGCAGCCCCCCAGATGTTGCAACCGCGCGAATATCATGTTCTGAGCCATGGCTCTGCACATCACTGTCATAGGCTTTGAACAGTATATGGTAGATCTAGCTCCATTTTGGTTGGCACTGACAACCCATTTAGATCCATATCAGGGGACTCATGGGCCGTATCATTGGGCTATTGGTACAAGTGTGCTTGGGTTAAAGTTACCTTGAACCTCCGAGCGAGTGATGAAACCTGCGTCGTTGAAAGATCCCTAAAGACGGTGACCCTGAATAGCCAGACAGGTTTTTGAGCTTAAAATTTTGGGCCTACCTCCCAAATCCCAAGCCATAAGCCCCAACTACACCAAACCCAGAAGCCTAAACCGCTAAACCCTGAACCCCTAAACCTTTAACCCCATACCGGGAAACCTCAGCCGTACAAGGCGTGGCGCGTCATTCATCCAGAGGTGGAGGAGGCAACTGCAGTGTTGAGCTTTTAGGGTTTAAGGTTGTAGGGTTCTAGGTTTTAGGGCTGTAGGGTTTTAGAGTTCAGGGCTTAGGGTTTAGGGTTTGTGGGTTTTGGGCTTATGGTGTATAATTTTAGCGTTTTGGAGTTTAGGGTGTAGGGCTAAGCGGAGTGGACAGAAGTTGTGTTTTTGTTGTTCACGTGGGGAATACATTAGGTGGACCCCCACCCAGCAATAGTGACTATAAGGGATAATCGTAACTATATTAGCGTCCTCATATTCCTAGTATACCACTATTACAAGGTTTGGGGTCCACCTATACATACGGTTGTTTGTGCGGATGCTCTTCTCTCTTTTCTCAAGCACCAGCCAGCTGAGCTGGGTACTCAGACTAAGCAACTGGCAACGCATGTACTGCCTTTTTACTGTACTCGTTGCTAAGTTTTAGAGTCCCTCATGTGCGTGTCCATGGTCATCTGGTAGGCGTTCAACTCCTGACATGTGGTCCATGCAACCAGTCTTTGCCTGAAGTAGGGATTCATTGGTTATAGTTGTCTTAGTCCCTACACCTCTGGCATGCTGTTTACATGGAAGTTGCTGTTGGACATCAGCCTGTGAAAAACGAGAACTCGAGCTTCCATTTTTTTTTATCAAGTAACTTGTATTTCTTTGGTACCTTTTCATGTTGCAAAAGCGAGAATTCTGTTCCGTCCGTAAGAATCTTGGAAGTCCTGATTTAAACTGGATGATTTCAATCGCCCAAACAAATTAGAATTGCAAAAGCGATCACAGGTACGAGTACGAGCTGGACTGACACCCTCCCTGATAGCATTAATACTTCTGAGAGGTCTGGGCCCCCGTCAGGGGACCACATGGGCTTGATTCCTTCTATGCAGGTAATGAAGTACACCTTACACCCTGAACCATAAACCC
>CAJNIZ010034891.1:156473-168919 GCA_905231905.1 Symbiodinium pilosum
GCCGGGGCGTGACCATATATAGTGTAAGATATGGGGACGCTAAATATCCTAATCTACTACAACCCGTCTTATGGACTCTCCCACCCCCCAAAAAAATCAAAGCACACTGAATTTTGACAATTCCTCTTAAGGGACTAAGAAGTACACAGATGAATTCTGAAATTGAGCCTTGTGCCTGCATCAATGCTAGGGTGTAGACTAGCAGAACGAGCGCTCATTTAGGGGGCAGTACAATTGCCATGGTTCCCTCAAGGGTGTTCCCTGTGAGTTATGTGAGTTATGCGTATGTATACAGAGACGCAGCAGAGAGAGAGAGAGAGAGAGTTTAGGATTCAGGGCTTTGGAAATGGTGCGGGAAGACGCACATATTGGGGCAGTTCTTGTGTCTCAGAGTGTAAAACAGGATTGCAGATTAGAGTGACTTTCCAATGAACAAAGGTACGTGTGTTGACGGACAGGTTGACCCTGTGCACAAGATTTGACAGTTGTGATAGTGAGCGGAGTCATCTTTTTGTGAAGCCAACCCTAAACCCTACTAAACCTTGAACTCCCTGAAATCCAGCCGCTTGCAAGCCAAAACCACTCACTTCTGGAGAGTAGGAACTGCGGGAATATAATCCGTAGAGAATCCCTGTATACCGTGTTCCCTTTTTCCCTGCTAGCCCCTTAGTAAGTATCATGTGATCCCCAATATATCATAGTAGTTTCCATTCTTTTTTCAATTACTCCCTGTAGAACACCCAACACACATCCTACCCGGCCAAAACCTAAACACTAAACCCTAAACCCTAAACCCTAGACCCTAAACCCTAAACCCTAAACTTGAAGGTCCTGGCGGAAGGAACTTAAAAGCTTTGGTTGCATCGACTAAGGGATGCTTTTCCTCACTCATCCCTACCTTCAAAACCCCTTTGGGGTTCAGGCCCTAAACTGCTTTGAGGTTGGGGGGTTGAAAGTTTCAGGGGTTTAGGGGTTTAGGGGTCTAGGATTTAGGGTTTGAGGGGCTTAGGGTTTAGGTGTTTAGGGGTCTAGTGTTTAGGGGCTTAGGGGTTCAGGGGTCTAGGGTTCAGGGTTTAGGATTTAAGGTTCAAGTTTTCGGGCGTAGGGGGTAGGCTAACTCCTAAATCCCAATTCCTAAACCTTTAACCCTGATAATCCTCATGACCCCTAGGTTCTAACCCATGAGCCTTGTCAATTCCTAAACCCTGTGATCTTTCAGAACCCTTCACCCTAAACCCTAGACTTTTTTTCCTATCCTTATGTCTGCGCAGCCCTAAACCCTAAACCTCTAAACCCTAAAACCTAAAGCGTAAATCCTAAACCCTAAGCCCACAGTTTAGCTCAGTGGTCGCAGGTTGCTCTCCGAACGGATTGGGCCTACACCGGCGGCTATGACCGTTTGAACAGCATCATGAAGGTCCGTCTGGGCTTGGGGTTTATTAGGTTTTATAGGGTTTAGGGTTTATGGGTTTAGGGTTTAGGGTTTAAGGTCCGTCCGGGCTTAGGGTTTATGAGGGTTTATAGGGTTGAGCATGGTGGTGGTCCCTCTCTTCAGAGGTAGGGGCTTGGGATGTGGGGTACAGGGATTCAGGGACAGTTTACGCTTTCGAGTGTGGGGGTTTAGGGATTGAGGCTTTTGAGTTTCGGGGTTTCCGTGTTTTTGGGTTTGTGGGTTCGGACTTTATGTGGTTCAGGAGGAAGCTCACAACACAACAGCAGGCTCCACATCTGCACCTCCATGATACTTTGTGTTCAGAAAACCCTAAACCCTAACCCCTACACCCTAGGCCCCTGGAAGGGCTCCCTTGTAGACTCTTGTTCTGCAAGCAGGGGCTATCTGGGTTTCCATGTTAGTTTGGGGGAGTGTAAATTCCAAACCCTAAAGGCCCTAAATCCTAAGCCCCAAACCCTATACATCCCCATATACCCTTACAACAGCTTGCCAACTTGCTTTTAAACGTCCAGGACTGCTTTTTGGGCTAGGTGGGAATGAAGGAAAGGAAAAGCAAATTGAAGCTATTAATGGTACTTGTTCTGGGCTGTACATTCACAAAGAGCTGAATAATCTCATTGTACCCCTGTCAAATCGCTACATGGCGCCTGGTGGAATTTGAAGCGATCAGTACCCCCTAGCT
This sequence comes from Symbiodinium pilosum, assembly GCA_905231905.1. Lineage (NCBI taxonomy): Eukaryota > Dinophyceae > Suessiales > Symbiodiniaceae > Symbiodinium > Symbiodinium pilosum. The sequence continues at coordinate 158,609 of CAJNIZ010034891.1, forward strand.
CCCACATCCCAACGGCTTAAAGTTGCGGGTAGGGCCAACTTTAGACTTGTATCAATAGACCCCAAATCCCAAGCCCCAGACCCTCAAAGGTCCAAGTACTTGTGTAGTATATATCCAGCCAAAAGCCAGCCGTCAAGGAACCCTTCTTTGAGCCCCATTGCGTATCATGTGCTTTCCTGGCCTTTTTGGGGCGTCAAGAAATCCCTACACCTGAACCCTAAACCCCAAGGCCCAGAAGTAAATCTTAAAACACCGAACCATAAACCTCTAAACACTAAGCTCTAGGCCTCAAGCCAAAAGCCCGCAGCCCCATATACTATAGTAGTTTCCATGTTCCTTTCCATTCTCCCCTATATAGCCCCAACATGCTAAAGTAGTTTCCACTGTCTCTTCCATTATCCCCTATATTTCCCAATATACAGTAGTAGTTTCCATTCTCTTTTCCATTATCCCAATACCCTAAACCACAAAAACCTATCAGTTTCCATTTGCTTTTCCATTATCCCCTGTTCAGAAAACTGGCGCCTCGGAAGCCCTGAAGCAAGCTGGTGTCCAAGAGGGCGAGGTGCGGCTCTCAAAATACTTAGGGGTTCAGGTTGGTTACTGCCCCTCCACCTCAGTAATAGTTGGATAATTATTAGAATATGGTTATATATAGCTCTTAATAGGACCCCTAATATAGACTGTTACTGAGTGGGGGCAGTACCCAAGGTTTAGGGGCCCAGGAGGCTGCGATGTTAGTGGTTGAAGCTTAGGAGTTCTTAAGGGCTTAGGGTCAAGGGCTTAGGGGTTCAGGGTTTAGGGTTTAGGGGTTAGCCCTTGGAATTGTGATATGGGGCTGGTCAAGGTGCTTTAGAGATATATAGGGGTACGCAGGAAACTGGAAAAGCAGGTCAACAATTCAGCAGCACTTTGGGTTTGGAGTGGGAAGCTGATATTGGACAACACCCCACCCTCTGATATTCCCCACTAGTAGACCTGATGTATCGCGGACGTACTGAATCTTAGGAGCGGTGTTTTTGGTATTGAGTACGGGCATGAGGCGAGTAGTAAGGAGCCATGGTGTAGGATTCGGGTTTTGGGGTCGGATTACAGGGATGGACTGCATCATTTCAAGGGTGAATCTGAAAATCAAGAGCAAACTGAAAATGACACGGACACGGTATGTATGCTGTAGTCTAATTTCCTAGTATCACCCTTAATACCTCCTATGGTAGTCCCCTATATAATCGCCTACCCCTTCTAAGGAGTTTAGACTGTAGCTCATGCAGATGTTGGATCTAGTGTTTTGGGGTTCTTGCTTCCAGGGTCTGAGTTTAGGGCCTCTCAGGGTTTAGGTCTTAGGTTCAAACTCCGCGGAAGAGGTCTGATCGGGACTCCGGATGGTTTGGTGTTTGAAATTAGGGTAACTTTAGGGTACTTTCAATAGACCTGACATGATATTCCTCCTAAGCCCTAAGTATTTCTAGTATTGGGTACCTTAACTAGACCTCAAATGATATCCCCTAGGGCTCCCAGTTACCTGATAAGGTATATAGAACCCAGTTCCCATTATTTAGGTAACTGGAGGTTTGGGGATTCCTCATTATTCAGCCGTCGCCAATCGATGGTTTTCGTAGCTTAGATGCTAATGTCCCTGCCATGAAACCTTGGTCTCAGATGGTGTAGGGTTTAGGGTTTAGGTCTTCCTACGTATTCTACCCATACACGCCCGTCCCTAAACCCAAAACCTAAAACCCTAAACCCTAATCCCCAGAAAGTCCAAGTACCCAAGAATTAAGAAGGTATTTGTGCTTTTGGTAATAGCAATGATAGTACATTTTCGGGGCGAGTATATGACTATCTGGAACTTGGACACTTAGGGATCCCTCAGCCCTAAATCCTAAAAGCTAAAACCTAAACCCCTATAAACCCTAAGCCCTAAACCCTACACCCCAACAAGGAGGTCATCGTTGGCAAGACAAAGTTCTCCTACAACCCAGACATGATCGGCAAGGACTTGCGGGTTGCCGGAGTGATCTGACGGGCTTAGGGTTTAGGGTTTGGGGCTTGAAGGGTTTGGGATTTAGGGGTTTAGGGGTGTAGGGTTTATGGGGGTTTAGGGTTTGGGGTTTAGGGTTTGGGTTCAGGGTTTAGGGTTTAGAGGTTGCCCCTCGTAAAGAGCCATATATCGAGGTTTCACAGGTCCAGATAAGCAAAGAAGGAATGGAACAAGACATGGGAACTACCCTATCGGTCCTTTAGGGACCCGAAAAGAGACCAAAACTTGGACGATTCGATAGAGGTATATAGGGATAGATGAGGATGTAATTCAGCTCTTCGAGCTTCCGGCTTTGGAGGAGCACCTCAAGGAGTGCTGATGCCAATGCGAACGAGCCTACAGGAGGATTTGGTAGTTTCCCAAAANNGGGACCCCCATAATGGTACCCCCTAATTTTGGGAAACCCCCATTTCTCGATACTTTCTCCACTCCACGTGTCGACCTGACACAGGTTCTGTCTCTCGGGTGGAGACACGGGATACGAGTGGCCAATGTGCGGCGGTTGCGGAAGCGCTTTCTTTCTTGGAAGCTACCAAACGAGCCTAGGGCTTGGCTCAATCTCGCGGTCTGCAAGTACTGCAGTTTCGCGAACAGTGAGTGCTGAGACGAGAGGAGAAGCCCAACCATGGAGCTTCATCCTGCTCCTTCTAAAAGGACAGTTGCGCTTATTATTATTGTTATTATTACTATTACTATTTTCATGAGCAACATCATGACCTTTGTTATTGCTATTGTTACTGTTGCTATTATTTCCCGTATTACTATGTATGATAGTATTGTTCATATTTCTGTCATAGTAATCTGATGTTAAATTTGGTGTGCTTCCTTTGGGCGTTGCGGCTTGTGCATGTAGTGAGGTGAGGATTCGAGTCAGAACAAGTTGCATTCTGTGTCCGGCACATTCACGGTGTTGACGGCACACCTCAACCCGAAATAGCACTCCCAAATCATAAGCCCTGCAGCACAGACAGTCTTGCTGATTTATGTATCCGGCTTGCACCCCCAGGCTCCTTTGTAGTTGCTTTGGTCGGATGTACATTTGGAGAGTTTGTTAAGCCAGGCTCCATATTGCCCTGAAGAGACACTCCTACACTCCTCATCTTATCCCAATCATCCCCATGTATCCCTCAAGTACCCTCAGGGTCCCCTGTACTGAAGACCCCGCCGCAAAAATCCGCATAGGAACTGTTGGGTAAACCTAGTCACAGAAAAAAGCCGCGTAACAGCCCCTAGAACTTATTATTTGAGTATGACATTGCCATACGAGGGAGCCATGTGGTAGTTGCTTATAAGCTCTAAGCCCTAACCCCAAACCTTTTATCCCTACACTCTAAACCCTGTAGACAGATCAAGCTCAGTGTAGGGTTGAAGGTGTAGAGCTGCGAATGCTAGTTCAGCACAAGGCCGATACATTGAAAGTGCCCGTAGCCCCAACGACTTGCTGTGGGTAAATGGAAGTTTCCGAAAATTAGGGGCACATTTTTGGGTAATTATAGATATGTATACATACATATACCTATATATATATATATCTTTTTATATATTACATATACACACATATATGAAGGGTTGAAGGGTTTGGGGGTCTGCTTGGGGGCCCCCCTAGTTTTGGAAACCACCATATTAAAGCTTGGTCCATGGAATTTTTCGAGCGACACTTACTGTGTGGCCGGTGTTTGTCCTTGAAGATTCCTGTGACACAAGCCTGTTGAGTAGTATTTTATTTGGGGATACTATGGAACCCCATATAGAGTAAGATTCTATCCTCCTTCTCGGGTATAGTATTCTATATAAGGAATTTTATCTCACTAGGTTCAACCACAAAAAAATTTGTGTTCAGGGACTATGGTTTGGGTTTGAGGGTTTGTCACTTAGGGTTTACGCTTGTGTGGAGCAACCTTCATAAGCAACTATTTTTTCACATTGGCAAAAAACGCAAGCGGCAGGATCACATTTGGAAGGCACGCAAGTATCGATTTGAGTTACCCATGTCCTTCCTAAATCATCCCGTATCAGTCCATACCAGCAAAAATCCGCAATCCTTTCTGTAAACGCCAAGCCTTCCTACGTTGCCCAAAAGCCGCTTTTCGTCAGAAACCTCCATCCCTCCACTTCAAATCCAAAGTAGTCCTCCACCTAAGGAAGCCTTATCCGTCCGCAAACCAGTGCCCTAAGTTAAGCTTCCATCCCTAGAGCCAAAGACCCTGTAGATCCCAACAATCCCCCCTAATCCAGGGCCTATACCCTAAGGGTCCAAGTACCTAATAATCATATACTTACTCAAAACCTATACTACAATTACTATTACCCAAAACCCAAGTACCTAATCATTGGGTACTTGGACCCTTAGGGATAAGCCTAAAAACACCCATACCGCTAGAAGCTTTTGGCGCGGAGGAGGCTAACATGCTCTACGGCCAGCTCGAGCTGAAGACGGTGAAAGTGGAAGATTACGAGAAGAATCCTTCACGGCTGTGATACCTTGCGGAGATAGAAGTTAGGTGGCTTTCCATGTATATGTGCGCTCTGTGTGTATGTATATATATATATGCAGAAAGATAGGTGTGTGTGGTTATGTAAGCATTGCTTATGGTTCTAAGATGTGTGTAGTATAGTTGCTACATCTTGTTTAAGCTTTACAGGTTAGCACGCACTGACAGCCAATTTAACAAACCGACATACATTCAAAGTGCATGTGAGCTATAGTCTAAACTCCTTAAAGGGGGTTATGTATGGGGACTATCATAGGAGTTATTAAGGGGGATACTAGGAGTTTGGACTATAGCTCATGTAGACTCACTACCCTGCAGTTGATTTCCTGATTCCAGCTTGCCGGAAAGCGCTGCAGAGAGAACAAGCGAGACTGAAAACCTGCGGTTCGGACTTTTAGGGCTTAGGGTTTAGGATTTTAGGGTTTAGGGTTTTGGATTTGGTGTCTAGGGCTTGGGTTTTTAGAGTTTAGGATTTTAGGGTTTGCGTTTAAGGCTTCGGGCTGCAAGCCCATTTGCCTGCAGTTTCGTGACTTATGCCTAGCAGTTAAATGGTCATGACTGCTAAGCTGTTGGTATTTGTGCAAATCGCGTGGCGGGTTTTAGGGCTAAAGCAGGTATTTCGGGTCCTCCTAAGCACTCCCCCTATACTACCACCCACCTAGCAGGTTCCTGGACTGGCCCTAAGTCAACTTAGATTACCTTAATTCTGTAATCTGCCTAGACTTATACTAGCAATGCTCTATTTACTAAGGGTTATACTCTAATGACCTTAAAAAAGATTCCCAGGGAGACTACATAATTGAGGTCCAAACCTGAAACCCTGAACCCTAAGCCCTAAACCCTGAACCCTAAATTCCTAGAACCCTAAACCGGCCTTAAACCCTAGCCCCCATGAACCTGGGGGAATTTACGCTGCCGAGGCCAACCGGCAGACCCCGGATTGCTGTTGACTTTGTGGAGTGACTTAGGGAGTGTAGCGTAAGTGGGAGCTCCGATGATCTCGAAATACCACTACTCTTAATGTGATTTTGCCTGACCCTACTTCCGCCTCACCTGCATGGTTTTCCATTCCCCAGGGATCCACTTAGCTCAAGTTAAGTCATATTTACAGTTGGGGCCCAATCTATCCCGTTTGCCAACCCCTATCTTGCTCTGCGCTAACGGTTTGTGCCTATGAGCAGGTTCCCTAGCAGCTTGGGCAACCCAGGGTCCCACAAAGCAGCCCCGACGTTCTACACCATCAATCTTATACACCTAAGCCCTGCGACCTAAATAACCCCGAAATCTTCTACAACAAAAAACCCTAAACCTACATCCCTGTACCCCTATGGAACCCTACACAGGGACCAAGCGGACACCTGCGTTATCGCTTATCAGATGTGCCGCCCCAGCCAAACTCCCCCCCTGACTACGTCTTTCGCACAGATCAGCTGCCAAAAGACGGTTTAGAGTTTGGGGTTTAGGGTCTACAGAACACGCCTATATAACCCCAGTGCCCGTCTGATGTTTGATGTTATGTTCCTTTGATTCCCCATTATTTCTCAAATCCCAAACCCCAAGCTCTAAACCCTAAACTCTAAGCCCTAAATCCTCAACTCCAACCCTAAACCCTATAAACCCTATAAACCCTATAAACCCTAAACCCTATAAACCCTATAAACCCTAAACCCTAAACCCTAGCCTTATTCGCCATTACAGTACTTTGGTCGCGTCGCTCCAGGAGCTGAATCCGCAAGTCGGATCAAACCAAGCCCTGCCTGGACCCCCCACGGAATGTAAGCCCCTTTCAAAGGGTAAATCTATAGGGAGAGACATATGTGTATATACATGAATATGTATATACATATAGAAATGAAGCTACATAGATGTATAATTTTATACATACATAAACACATACACATATGAATAGGGTTCAGGGCATACCTGAACCCCCAACAGTAGTTTTGGGTCTCTCCGGGGCACTCTTACATATTTTATTTTTTGGGCCTGCCTTCGGGTTTAGGGCGTAGGGCTTAGGGTTTAGGGCTTGGTTCAGGGCCTAGGGTTTAGGGTTTGTGGTTTGTTGGTGGAGCCTCAAGTAGATCCTCCACACTCGGAAGTCCTGCAAGGTCAATCTGCATCAGGGCTCCTTGTTCACCCCCTACAGTAAAAAAGTTCAGAGAATTCGAGGCCGGAGTGTACCCACGTCACAGAAGGACCTCAACCCGGTACCCACGCCTGAAGCACCCAGGAGCTATAATTAGTCTACACTCCTAGTATCCCCCTCAATAACCCCTATAATACCCACACTCAGGGTACAAGGCAAGGGGTACAAGCCCGAAACACAAGCAAATTACAGATCTGAACCTAAAGCTTCCGAGCTTCCGGGCTAAACCCTAAAACCCCCTAGAAACCTCTAGGGTTTAGGGTCAAAAGCCCTAAAGCTTACAAACTAAATCCTCTCACCCCTAGAAACCTCGTGTTTAGGGTTCATGGTTGAGGGCCCTGAAGCTGACAGACTAAACGGTAAACTCCTAGAAACACATAAGCCGCCTGACCTTCCGATTCCTCTGATGCAGCCAATCTGGCTCAGCCATCTGTTTGCTTACTACACGCCCTGAGTGGCCACACCTGCAAGCCTTGTAATGAAGGGTCAATAATTTCAAGTATTATGGTCCTAGATTCCTTGTGTGACTACAGGTAATTCTAGGGTACCAAATGATTTGGGTGAGTACCCTGAGGGTCCAAATAGCCCGATGTAGGTACTAGTTAGGGATATTGGGGACCAATGTCGGTACTGTTTCTAGTTTTGTAGACTTAGAGCCCCAGCATATGAAGGTTTTAGAGTAAGCCAGAGTTTTATGGCAAATTATGACGCAAGCCTTTGCGGTCAGGGTTTAGGGATTGTTTGTGCATCACCTCCAGCCCACAAACGCATCATACCTAGAAAATGAACAGCATCATGCCTCAATGAGCCCCTGTGACTGTCGTAAAGCATAGAGTAGGATCCAAGGCTTGGAACTTGTTTCTACTGACATTCGGAAACTGCGAAAGCTGTGAGCTATGGGTGAGGTTTCAGGGTTTCAGGTTTAGGGATTTATTAGGGTTGAGGGTTTGGGATTGAGGGTTTAGGGTTTAGGGATTTAGCGTTCAGAAGTCGGGGAGGAGGATAGGTCACAGCGACACGAGCCAGCTACATCCACCTTAAGAACTTGAAGATAGTTGAGGAGCCTGCATGCTCAGTATCCAGGCATTCTAGATAGGATTCGCGCACGGACCTTCAAACAAACTCTACAAGCGTGCCCCCGACGTTCGAACCCTACCCACCAAGCCGCAAAACCCCTTAATGCCGAAGCCACAGACAGTGTCCCAAACATCTAACTGCCAACAGCCTCCGATAACGTAAAGTCCAACCCCTCAAAACTCTTACAACTGACCCCTACAAAGTCCCTACAGCCCCTAATTCCCTAACGCTTCACCCTCCCCCCAACATGTCGCTGAAAGAGCCTCCGGGCTTCACGCGGAGCCCGCTGGTTGAGGACAGGCTTAGTTTCTACGGGGGCTACAGACACAATGTTTTTAGCTATAACCCGTTTTTAAAAAGGGTAATAGCTCTGCAGGGTTTTTGTTTAGGATCTAGGGTTTGAGGTTTACTGGGCCATAGTTGGGTAACAAGATCATTTTCCATTATACACGCCCCCTTACATATGCGTTTGTAACTTTGTTGCCAGACGCCCAAGGCCTCCAAAGAGCCCAATGTAAGTAATTACCGTGTATTGACTTCAGGGGCCTGCTGCAGAATATCCGCATGTGCCTGAGTATCTGAGACCTTGGGGGTTATGGTGCTATCGCATATGAAGGCCACGCCAGCCAAACAAAAACAACTGTGTTGGGCAGCCGCCATGGATCCATGGATACAGAATCAAAAAAGGGTCAGGGATCTCCTTTATTTCCTAGGTCTCAGTTGATTGTTTGTGTGTTGTAACCAAGGGCTTGAGTAGAGCCCAAATGAGATCTTTTAAGAATCAGGCATGTACTTCTTGTCCGTTTGTAAGCGTTGTGTTAAGAGAGGGCTTAGAGAAAGGAATTCATTGAAACCCGTTCACGGAAATCGAATGTCCAAGGTTCTATTGTGTCTACAAGCTTGTTAGAAGGGCATGTCTTTAAACCAACTAAAGAACATCTAAACTAAACAATGAGAACTAGGGCTCTCCTTTACCTCCTAGGTTACGATGTTTATCCAGTGCTTTCTATGTCAAATTTGGTTGTCTTCTATACCAAGTATCGCCGAGATGAGATTGGTGTCGAAGCTCAACTGCTTTGCATAGAGCTCCTTTGTCAAACGAGAATTCCACGAATTCCATTCTAACATGGTAGTGGGGCTCATATTGCAATACGGGTCTCTGTACAATTTCTCCATTTTGGGAACAGTAATTTAGGCAAAGTCCAACATGAGCTACGGACTAAAGTTAGGTTCGGGGGGTCCTGTAGGGGGATGTGTACTGGGTGGGGTTCGGAGGACTCTAAGTTATATATTATAACTTTAGTCCAGGGTGACACATTGTGTGGCATGAGGCCGGGTGTATGAGCAGGTCGAATCCTTGAAAGCCGCTTAGAGGAACCCCAGTGAACAGTCAATTCGGCCTCTACATTGCACCCAACCCTAAACCCCTAACCCCCCAAAACCCTAAACCCCGACCTTACTCTGAACACTAACCTACTGAAGAAGCCTGAATAATTCAAGTGCTAAGAAGCCCCTAGACTGCAACTCCTGAGACACTTGCTCCCATGAAGCCCTTAACCCCCCCATACACAAACCCACATCCCCTGAAACCCCAGATCCCAAATCCAGAAGCCAGAGTCATTCCTGAAATTCCACCAAGAAGACGAGACATAGACATACATATATATATATATGTATATATATATATATCGTATACACAGCAGTCTCCATAAATAGTGGGGCCCCAACATTTTCGCCAGAATACCTTTGTCCTTGTTATAGGGACGTCCAAATTTCCCGTATAACGCAAGAGAACGCTTCGTTTCAGGACCCCAACGCCTAAACCCAAATCCTACATTATCATCCCAAAGCCCAAATCCCAAACCTCCTTGAAACCCCTAAGTCTCAGCCCCCCAGACACCCCAAATCCCTACACTTTAAACCCTACAGCAGTAATCTCAGATCCCAACCCTGGCACCGCACCCCCCAAAAGCAGGTGAGATGGCATTTGAGATGATGCTGGACCCCATTGCCAGCTGCGATGGCGTAAGCCCGGCTCCGCAGGCTTGGCTGGAAGTGACCAACCAGGTGTGGACAAGACACGCTTACGCTGGGGCTGGACTGGTTCGAGCTGGTGTCCAAAGACCCGCGCGGAATGCGCATTTACCGCTGCGGCGAGCGCTCCTTACTTGTTCGCCCAAATCCCGCAGAGAACGCGCCAAATGGGCTATGTGATCTACATCCTTTTCGATGTTGTTCCCCCTTAAAAAAAAGCAAGGTTTAGGGTTTAGAGTTTAAGGTTTAGGCCCTAAATCCCCAAGCCCTATACCCTAAATCCTAAACCCGATATAACCCTATTATAGTAGCTTCCATTTTCTTTTCCATTATCCCCATATATAACCCGTATATACTATAGTAATCCCCCCCCAAACCCCTAAACCCCTACACGCTTAAACCCTTAAACCCTTAAACCCTTAAACCCTTAAACCCTTAAACCCTAAACCTGTCTCACTCTTCGCCTCGGTCCTATCGTGTTTACGTTCTTTTCTAGCACAGACCACGCCTATTGGATTTGC
>CAJNIZ010034891.1:169019-184046 GCA_905231905.1 Symbiodinium pilosum
AGCAAAAGACGCCCAAGAAGCAGGAAACTTTAAGTTCCAGGACCCTCCTTGTACCCATAATTGGGGATATATGGTCCCTAATAGTGGGTACTTAGGCCCTAATAGAGGGTAGGAGGAGGGTCTAGGTTGGGATTTCTCCCTAAACCCTTTTTTTCGAACAGGGATAGATAGATACCATCAGGAGATTATGGGGGACCCTTAAGGACTACATGGTGGCTGTTTTGTGACAAGCTCCTCAATTGCCAACATCCTGCATGTAACCTTAGTAAATGGGAGTTTAGGGTTTCGGGGTTTGGAAGTTAGGGTCCTGAATTGCGGATACTCAGGGTAGTGGGAAAGTCTTGGCGGGCAAATTTCAGAACTAGACCACTCTATGCATGCATGTGTACTTGAACCCTCAGTATAAGGATGCCGTAATATGCCGTATAAAGACTCAACATGAGGTGATAACCAGCAATCTCGGTGAGAACGTCGTCAAGTCGGTGGAGCACAATGTCCGCGCCTAAGGGTCTGAAATCCTAGGTTCAGCATATAGTCCCCATTTAGTAGATAGAATATGGGGTATACGTGGATCTTATTATAACACACCCGAAGCCACAGTCTGTCTACTTAAGGGGGACTATAATGAAAGCAACTAAGCCAAGCCATAGCGCCACCTGATTACCATAGACTTCCCATGAAGTGTTTGGAGCTGTCCTCTACATATAAATCAGCGTCCTTAAAAAAGCAGGGCGCCTCGAGAATAGTAGCATAGGGCTTAGAGGTAGAGGGTATCATACTTTTCTCACCTGGGTTTCGCCTCAGCCCCTTAACCTTAAGTCACCAAACCCTACAAACCCTACACACTAAGTATCTCCACATATGCCATGTGGGTCCACATGGTCAGCTCAAGTTCGTTTGGAGGTGCGAAGTAAGTCCGGTTGTATCGTGGTCAGCTTGAGGGTTTAGGGTCCAAACCATGAACCCCAAGGGGCTTAGGGTTCAGGGGTTTAGGGTTTAGAGGTTTAGGCGTTTGAGGTTTAGGGTCTAGGGGTTCAGGGATTTAGAGGTTTAGGGCTTAAGGTTTAAAGTTAAACCCTAAATCCTAAACCTTAAACCCCAAGCCCCAAAGCGAAATATCCCAGAGAGCCCCGCGCGCTTTAATTGAGGAACATACATCAAGGAAAGGAATATGGAACATGCGATGGACGCCGGGTCTATATATGGGGGCTTCCAGGGACAGAACGCTCAAATTACGAGTATACCTTATTGAAGGATGTGTAAAACACATTCCAGAAAAGAAAGCAATGATAGTTCCCAAAGAAAGAACCGCCGTAATAACCCCCATAATAATTCCCCACATAATCTCCTATGTAACCCCCTTTAAGAAGTTTGAACCCCAAACCTTGAATCCTAAACCCTTAGCACTATACAACCCCCTTCCAGTAGCTCGTGTAATCTTGCAACATCCTAGACCAACAAGTGAAAAACCCAACAATTCAACCCAAACTCTGGAATCCAAAGCCGGTTTAGGGTTAAGTGTTTGGGGTCATATAGTGGACTGTATCTTACAGGGGACTGTATCTTACAGGGCTTATTAAGGGGGATGCTATAGACTATGGCCCATGTGGGAGCTTCTCGGAAGTAAGGCCGTCATCCATACATTCCCATCACAGTCATGTCACATGTGCTCCAGAACAACCCTTCATACTGCTCAAGATCCCAGAAGCACCCCTAAACCTTAAATCTGAACCCCTAACCCTGAACCCTAAATCCTAGACCCTAAACCCTAGACCCTAGCCCTGAAACCCTAAAACCCCATAAACCCCATAAACCCTCCCTTTAAACCCTAAACCCTAAATCCTAAATCCCCCGCCCTACCCCCCCCCTGCCCCAGGTTTGGGCCACCCAAAGAAAGAATGAAGACGCGCTCACCGATGCTTTCCTTCATAGCAAGGCCGAGACCCCATGGTTTAGGGCTTAGGGTTAAGGGGTTTAGGGTTTAGGGGTTTAGGGTTTAGGGTTTCAGGGGTTGGGGTTTAGGGTTTAGGGGTTTGCGGTTAAGGGTTTAGGATTAGGGATTCGGGTTTGTGCTCAGGGCTTTTTAAGAGAAAATTACAGCGGCCTAAATGATTGCCAATAGTTTGCAACTTTGTGGTTGTTTCAGTTTAAGGAAGTGATTGGGATATATTTAGGGTTGAGGATGAATGGTCTAGGAAAAATTGCAAGACCATGGAGTTTACGTAGGATGTCTTGGCGGGTTCGCAGGGGTATGATCACTATAACGGAGAAACAAAAGGGCAAAACGGAAAATTCAATGGAAACAGGTTTGATAAGGGTGGTTACAGGGAGTGTAAACCGGGGGACGAAATCATCCTCAATGTCATGATCCTAGAGTCCTTGTGGGTTTATGGCATAGCGTTGCTTTCGTGTGTTCGGGAATATTTCCTAAATGGTATTTGGATCCCTAATATGATTTAAGGTATATTCCCTAATTGGGGGATCTTGGACTCTCTGGATATCTGTTTTTGGAAGTAGAGGGTCTATAGGGCTTGGGGTTCCCTAAGCCCTAAACCCTAGATCTTAAACCCTAAACCCTGAACCCTAAGCACTATAAACCCTAAACCCTCGTGGCCTTCAAGGTTTGCAAGGGCCTTTAGGTTGGGCACTGCCCCCCACTCTCTAACAGTTGGAGAATATTTATCGATTTGGGTTTAGGATTTAGGGAATATATGGTAGTTTCCCAAAACAGGGGACCCCAATATAGACCCCCCCTATTATAATCCTATTTATAGGGACACCCAGAAGGTACCCGAAATTTTCGAAAACCCCCAACATATGCAGCCCTTGCTATGACCCCGAGTAGAGACTGTTACAGGATGAGGGCGGTACCCAACTTGCGGCGGCTTAGGGTTAGAGCTGCGCTTTGGAGTTGGTGGCTTAATTCTACTACACGTGCGACCCTCAGCCCCTAAACTTCTTGGCAAATTAGGGTTTCGGGTTAAGGTTTTCCTAGACCCTACTCCTACCCTCTATTACGGCCTAAGTACCCACTATTGGGGACCATATATCCCCAATTAAGGGTACAAGGAAGGTCTTGGTTTAGGGTTTTAGGATACCAAGTGTTCCACTTATTCTGTCCACGGGTGAGTGGTCTCCTCTCCAGTTCTTCAGACTAGTTGTGCCCTGATTCGAAAACATAATTTGGAGGTTCGTTGTAGTAATAACATACTCAGTAGCTGTAGTTATAACCGATTCTCGGGGAGGGTAGGTCACGAACCTGAAGCCCTAAGCTTAAATCCTGAGCCCTAAATCCTTTTCTTAAAACCTACACCCGGCTTTAAACCCTAAAGCGCTAGACCCCAAACCTTAAACCGTAAAAAGGCGGTGATTCTTATCTTTTCCGTCAACAAGAGCGGCGCCTTTCAGGGCTACGCGCGAATGCCAGAAACCCGGCCTTGCTCAGGGTTCAGAAGTAAGGATTTAGGACTTCAGGATTTAGGAATTTAGGATTTAGGAATTTAGGATTTAGGAATTTAGGATTTAGTAATTTAGGATCTAGGAATTTAGGATTTAGGAATTTAGGATTTAGGGTTTTAGGATTTAGAATTTAGGATTTAGGGTTTAGGATTTCGGGTTTAGAGTTTAGGGCTTACGGTTCAGGGTTGAGGGCTTTGAGTTTAGGGTTTAAGGGTTAACGGTTTGGGGGTTTTGGGTTCAGACTCGAGGGTTTTGGGGGTTTTAGGGTTAGAGATTGCAAGTTTTCAGGGTCCCAGAGGTTTCTATTTTCCGGGACTCTGGCATTAGATCATATGAGCTACGGACTAAATTTAGGTTGGGGGGACCGACAGGGGCATATACAGGGTTTTTTTGGTGGGGACCGATTAAGGGGTATACTGCAAATTTAATCCAGGTCATTATGGCTAAGTAGGCTCTCCTACCCATTGGTGACTGCAGTTTGCGTTGCAATGGGCCTTGGATGGGAGGGACTGAGCAAAGTTTGGCATTGTCGGGTGGCTATGAATGGGACAACGGTGTGTGTTCGTCTTCCCAGTGCTGCATGTACCTGTAACCTCAATTACCAGCTTAACGGGGTATTTCGAGTGAGTCAGAGGTGAATGCTAAACTGTAGGTATGTAGGGCTACAGGTAATTATGATGTAGTCACGAGAGGAGCTTTCTCCAACGGCAGCATGCCCTCAAAGTTAATTACGAGGGTTTCCCGGGTCCCGATAATTAGGAGCATAGTCTTTTGGGGCCTATATTGGGGTCCCTAGATGTTGGGAAACTACTATATAAGGTCTATAGAGCATTTCAAGTTTACAAGCGAGTGAGATCTGAAAGGTTCAATCTTCCTTCAACCTTTAACCCCTTAAACCCTAAACCCTATTCTGACCTTAAGCCCGCGTTCCAGATCCGAGTTGCAAGCCGCCAATAGGGTCTGAAGGGCCTTACAGGTAGAAACTTTTGCTCGAAGGTAGCTGGAGCGCTCTTGCCTTTAGTCCGTAATGATTCTGCATCTCGACGACAAGATCGTGAGGGAAACCCTGCTTTGCCTCAACGTCCCGACCGGCCTAGCGTGTTTCGTAGATGATGGACAGATACCGTCTCCTAGCACTCTTCTAGCGGTCTGCGACAAAGCAAGGCACCTGCAAACCCTCCTAGAGCCAGCAGGCGGAGAAATAGCATCCGCTGACCGCGGATTCATAGTCTTCACGAATGTGTTCCCGGCTGACATCTATGCGGTGCTTGTCTCCGCATCCAGACAGCTGGCAGCCAAGATTGATCCGATGATGGACGGGCTGGGCGCCCTGCAGCCGCATATCCCAGTTCTCGAGCACATCACCTATGAGCTTAAGCGCGATGGTACCCGTATTTGGATGCATTTCCGCGACCTCCTGGTCGTACAATGGCAGAAGTTGGGCAGGGACCCCCATTCCATACAATGCATGGGGTCCTTCTACCTTGAACCATAAATCCTAAACCCCAAAGCTTAAACCCTAAACCCTAAAGCTTATAACCCTAAACCCTAAACCCTAAAGCTTAAACCCTAAACCCTGAACCGCAAACCCTAAAGCTTAAACCCTAAACCGTAAATCCTCGGCGCCCCTAACGAAAGCCAGCCTAGGGCTCCCAAGCCTACCCTCAACCCCCAAGCCTAGTAGTTAAAGGGATGTTGTTAATCACAATAGGGCGTAGGGTTTAGGGTTTAGGGTTTTAGGGTTTAGGGTTTAGGGTTTAGGGTTTTGGTGTATCAAATGGAAAGAAGATGGCACATGTAAAGGAAACTGGGCTTGCATAGGGCTCTGTAGTGTGGCATTTGTCAATCATCAGAGGATGGTTGGGTTGCCCCAACTACCCCTAAAGTCAGGACCCGACTGATACTCATATGATATGTATAGCTTCTGTACCTCAGTGGTCGAGAGTATCAACCTTTTCTCATTAAACCCTGCACCCAAAAACCTAAACCCTAAACCCTATCCTCCGCCCTCAACCTTGGGGTCAGAGTTCATTTATGAGCTGTAGTCTAAACTCCTTAAAGGGGATTTTATATGGGACTACTGTAGGGGTTATTAAGGGGTATACTAGGAGTTTAGACTATGGTTCTTGCAAGAGCCCTTATTACTTAGTACTTGTGCCCACCTGCACCCAGTCCAATGACCCACAAGAAAGGATGTTGGATATGGGGCAACGCACTGTGGCAAACAGCTCTTAAGGGCTTCCGCTGCTCACGCAGCTCTCATAGTGCTTGTGAATGGCAGGTTGGGCTTTAGGGCTTGGGGCTTAGGTTTTGGGAGGTACTGGTATCCTATCCTCGTAAGCGGACTTAGATATCCTTCTGAGCCCCAAAATCTTGAGTGCTGCCCCCTTGGACAGCGGGGAAATATTCATAACGTAATTATAGAGGGGCCTCAGTACGACCCCTGTTATAGACTCTTAATCGGTGGGCGGCAGGACCCAACCAACACCTCTAACCCTAATCCCTAAACCCTAATCCCTAAACCCTAGTCCCTAAACCCTAATCCCTAATCCCCAAACCATTAACCCCAAACGCTGAACACCAATTCCTTATCCCTAGAACGATGCTACCAAAACCCATAAACCCTAAACCCCTATTCGGTGCTTGGCTTCCAGGCGCGGAGTCCCCGGAAGGTCCAAGTGCCGATCGAATCCCTTCGGTGGCTATGGACGGATGTTTGACGCCTGGGTCTTGGAAGGGTTTAGGGTTTGGGGTTTAGGATGGTTTAGGGTTTATAGGGTTTGGGGTATATAGGGTTTAGAGTTTAATGTTCGGTCCTGATTAGTGTAGGGCCCCGCCCCCCCCGAACAAAATAGTGTTCCCAATTAATATAGCGGGGCCCCCAAATGAATCTGGATCCTAGGTTTAGATCAAATTCAACCCGGGGGATCCGGATCGGCTCCGGGTTTCACAGGACGTTTGGAAGGGTTTCTATTGAAGTGTCCTCAGATTTTGTTTTTTCCGGCCGCGCAACTTCGCACAATTAAGGGCCCCCCAAACGAATCAGGGGGTGCTGAATGATTTCGGCGAAGCTTCGCACAATTGAGGCCCCCAACATTAACTCGGGAGCCAACATTAGGGTTAAGGGTTTAGGATTGGAGAATTCTTGGCTGAGGGTAGGGGGGTGTTACGCATGCGTAATGGTGGGGTGACGGACAACGCCATTTTTCACAAGAGTGAGGGCTTTCCAATGTTTTGGCCTGCAGGCTTCGGCGTTCAAAGTTGTGAGGAGTTTGATGCTCGGGACTTGGGCTTTCGGATGTATCGGATATTTAATGTTCAAGGTTCTGGTTGATTTAGGGTTGAGGGTTTAGGGCACTCCTATACCCGTGCAAGCCATGAAATGACTTTGGTCATTGCCCGGCTTACTAAGTCCCCCTGACCCTAGCCCCTTGGCCTACTCACCAACCCAGAAAATTTCAAACCTAAACCCTAAACGCTAGACCCCACAACCCCCGTAAACCACTAAACCAATAACGCCCTAACCCCCTAAAGTTTAGGGGGTTAGGGGGCCCTAAACCCTACGCAAGTCCCCCCCCTCATCCTTCAAGCGTTGTTGGCTCAGATCGAATGGCTCCGCCTACAGGACGTTGTTATGCCAGAGGCCGGTGCAGGGTTCTGGCCTTAGGGTTGGGGCTTCAGGGAAATTTAGGGGTTGAGGGGTTTAGAGTTTAGGGTTTTCCGCGTTTACGGGATGAAGGGTTTAGAGTTCTAGCCTGAGGGATTGCTATAGGTTGACTTAGGCTTATGGGTTTACACATGCAAACTCAGGATTGGGTTATCTTTTGTGATTTTTCGGTGGAGGCCTGGCGTGGGGCCCCGCACATGCAGCGGGCACAGATCTGCAGCGGCAAGATGCTGCCATCGAGGTACCTGACATCCAGCTCCAACGCCGAGAGTTTGAGACATGGCACCATGGACACTTTTCATCGTCCTTCCAAGCCTTCTCATCCTAGAATCCCAGTTACCGACATAATGTGTTGCTGTTGTCCATTTAATACACTTGTATGACCCATTTGCAGCTGAGCTTCCAGGGCTACCCCGAACCCTAAACCCTAATCTAAAAGCCTCACCAAGACATTCCCTAAGAATCCTCGTAAAACTTATAACTGCAATGTAGTAGATGTGGCAAAGCATTATTGAACTTCGATGTAGGCCCTACACAACAATCCCTTCCAACCCCTAAACCCTGAACCCTAAACCTTATGTAAGCACACTCTTTTTCTTCTCCAGTATTCTATTACCATGGGGATCTCTTAAAATGGTCCCTGTGCAATCAATTCCCCATATTAACCCACCCTTTTTGTCAAATGTTCCCCTTGTGGTATATTACTGCGGCGGGCAGAAAGTTTGTCGCGTTGCCATGTCTTCAACTTGAACCGTGCCGACCCCCTCCCCCCTAGACCCCTGCACCCGCTCAAGGCCTCAAGTCCTCCGTCTGGAACAATTCAAGTATTATTGTTTTGTTCCAGCGCGATAATTCCTCCGCTAGCCAGGCCAGTAGACATGAGTTTCTGAGTACACCACGTCCTCTGCAATGTAAAATGTGTACATGCCGCAAAACTCTCCGCGCGGCGATGTATAATCCATTGGGAATGATATTACAGGAGGGGGTGAGTGGATTCAATGTTAGGGCACCGGATTGGTCCCCAGCAGCAAGGGCCCCCAAAATCCCTGTACAATCCTTCCATCTCCCTATGGGGTCCCGAGCCAAAATTTCCGAACCTAGGTCATCCTTGTAGAGCATTTGGGGCATTAACTGGACCCAAAAAAGCGGGTAAAATCATGGCCCAAGATCCTTCAAACACAGGCCAAAAAAGGCCACGATCTTACATACTTTTGGGGGGCCCGGATAGGAGGTAAGGGCTTATATTGGAAAACAAAATGGAAACTACCATAGTACAATAGGATATATATTAGAGGTTTCTTGGGGTTATATGGGGATAATGGAAAAGAAAATGGAAACTACAATATTTAGGTTTTTGTGTTCCAGCCTGTTTGCCTATCTTAAGGGCCAAAAAAGGGACTAGAGATATGTTTTGGGAGGCTTCCAGGGCAGGCAAAAGTGATTGGCTTGAGGATGCTATTCCCCAGACCCCTCGAAGGATCTAGAAAGTAAAACCCCCTTTTAGTACCATCTCCTACTACTGAGTCATCTCTAGGAACCCTCAAGGGGTATCTACTTTCTAGATCATCCCAGGGGTTAAGGATGTTGTTCTTTGTTTGTGAGGAAGGAGATGGTACTAGATGGGCAGCTCTACCTTCTAGATCCTCTCAGGATCTAGACTCACGAACCAAGGGTGATGTAGGATGTCTGTCATCAACAGTGTTTCTCTGGGTTCCTGCTTCCCCCTAAACCTTACTTCAAATCTATGTCGTCCTTGTACTTTGGACTTCCAAAGGCATCCCCTAAGTGATTGTTGTACCGACTACCATTAAGATGGCCGAAAACAAATCACTTCTGACTTGAAAACTCATGGGTATATAATTCTTTTCTACCAATCAGTACAGTAAGTGGGGGTACATGTAGCATATCTGTGAATTTCATCGAAAAGAAGATGCTTGCAGCCCTTCTGTGCCCTAGTCAAACACTAAACCCTAAACCGCTAAGCCTAAAACCTAGAGTGATTTTTCGAGGCAAAATTCCCAAGAGGTTGCTGGCCCTAGGAGATAAGGTTTAAGCACCCAAACCCCAACCCTACAGTCCCAAACCCAAATCCCCAAGCCCTGCGCTGATGAAGGTAGCTTACCTTCGTAACTCCCTGGATGGTGGCAGAGAGGCCTCTCTTTTGTTAGGGTTTAGGGTTTAGGGCCCAAGATAAGGCATAGATTTACGGTCTGGGGTTTAGGGTTTCTCGCCTGGGTTTAGGGTTTGTAGAGGGCTGGGATTTCGGGTGTGTAGCAAGAATCAGGATTTTTAAGTCATGTGATAGTTCTACTTGCCTACATCAGGGCTTCAGGAGTTTGACGTTAGTTTTAGCATTTCAAGTTTGGAGGTTTGGGTTTAAAGCTTTAATTCCGAGCTCATCGAACATTTTACAGGATATGGGGCTACATACTTTCGAGGGTAATACAGTTTTTGGCCCCCCCCCAAGAATAGACAATCCATTGAAAAGCAACAGGAGTACTTATATGGGTGGCTATAGGAATACAGGGGTGTATAGGTCCTTTATAGGCATTCGGCCCAACGTTCGGGCCTCATTATAGTCATATCATGGTTCTACTGTTTTTTTGGACCTCCGTTTAATTAGGGTTCAGGGTTGGGGGTGTTTTGGGGATTTGCGGTGTAGGGCTTCAGGGGTTTGAACTGGGGAGCCGGGGTTCGGGGTGTTGCTTAAGCCCGAGTACCGATGCAATGGCTTAGGCTTCCGTAGTCTTCATGGAACTTGAAAAACCTACAACCCGTGAACATGGCACATATACATATGGACATTATCAATCTGCGAACACACATGTAGCAATATATACATATATTTATACATATATATATATATGTCTCTCTCTGTGCAGGTACCTGGGCTTGTAAAGTAGGTTTGGGGATCAGGAGGTAAGGTTTAGGGGTTCAAGCCGGTTGGAGGTAACTCTTGTTTCAGGATCGGGTATTTCGGGTTGTGGGGTTTAGGGGTTTAGGGTTTACGGGTTCAGGGTCTTGAGGGTTAAGGGATTTAAGTTTCAATAGAACATAAGGAACTGAACCCAGAAGTATGCAGAATGATCGATTTCTTTTCTTTGTTGATGGGGGCCATGACTTTGCCTATATTTGAGGTTCAGGAAATTGCTACTGATGACTCAAGGCTTTTGGGACCCATCAATTCCGATTCGATTTCGGAGCTGGAACGTCCCACTGGTACTACAGCTAAGCTATGTGCACTAAACCACGACCCTAAACACCTATACCCTACACCCCTGAACCCGTAAACCCTGCACCTTAGTCCCCTAAACTCGTAAACCCTACACCTTTATCCCCTAAACCCTAACCCTAAGGGTCCAAGTACGTAATACTCATATACTTACCCAAACCCTTTACTACAACTACTACTACTACCCCAAAACCCAAGTACCTAATTGTTGGGCACTTGTACCCTCTGAGTAAACCCCTTAACTGATCATCCCTGACCTTCGTCGCTAAAGTTTAAAAACAAGCTGCCGACGCAGGTCGGCTACGCACGCGACGGGCAGGAGCTGCCCGCAAAGGCCCGACATCTGCGTCGGCAGTGGGGTACGGTTGAGGGTTTAGGGTTTAGGGTTGGTTTAAGGGCGTAGGTTTCAGGACGCAGGGCGTAGTGATATGGGGTTCGGGGTCTATACCGTTTTGAGTGAAGCGGTTCCTTGAATTAGAGCTCATAAGGGCTATGGGGTTAGGGCTCGGGTCTAGGCTAAGGGTTTAGGAGCAGGGCTTTGGGCTTTGGGCTTCTGATTCTTTGAATCAAGGACTCCCTGTTTCAGCTGCTTTTGTTGTAGCTGTTAGCATAGGACTACTAGAAAATTAACAAAGGATTCCTCGTGGTCATGTAAGAGTCATGTGACATTCATAGGTGCTCCTGCCACTTTGGCGTGACGTCAACGGCTCGGACTCGAACAAATGCTGGGTGCGAGACGACGTTGAAAGTGCCGAGGAGAGACTACTGTAGGGGGCTAAATAATTACTATTATTCTTGCTTGCACAATCATTGCACCGGGCAGTTCAAGAATGATATTGGCAAACAGTCTCCTTGGCACTTAGCTAGGACCTTAGACCCTTGACTTTTGGGGTCCCCCTATATTCCTGTTACAGGTACCTAAAAGCTGACTGTAGTAGGGGTGCTAAGTGCCATGGTGCCCTTTTTGGGGTACCTATAATAAGGATTACAGTATATTGAGGCCTATTTTGGGGTCCCCTTATGTCAGGAAACTATTATATTGGCAGTTGCTCAGGGTAAGCCCTGGACTCCACACCCTAAACCCTAAAACATAACCCTCAACCCTTAACCTTAGCTGCGCGCGTAGAAGAACTTCAGCAGGAGAGACAGGAGATCGATGCAGGTAGGGTTTCCAAGAGCTGTGAAACCGCAAAGGTCAAGCCACAGAAGGTTGGATATCTGGGTGACGTGGCGCCAGCTTCCCAAGTTCTTCAACGCGCCGTACCACTCTGCGGTCGTCTTCAGAGCACCTCAGCCCTCTGAGCATCACATGTGAATGTTGCAATGGGTGGCGGGGACTTGGCCTCTGGGCCTCTAGGGCTCAGGGCCCCGGATTGGCATCCGCCCGAGGGCGACGAGACAATGCAGGAATGTAGCAGCCAATATCGCCGAGCAACTCAGTTGGAAAGCGCTTTGCAAGTATGCAAATCCCCCATACTACCCCCGCCCTATGTTCCTTCATTCAGCTTTTTATTTGAATAGCTATTTAGGGCTTATGATGGCTATTCAAGAGGAAGCCCAAGTGGAGGTAGTTTGGGGTCGGATTTGTAGGGAAACCCATGAAATACAAGGCAAAACATTCCCCGGAATCATTCTGCAGAAGTACTACTGACTGTAGCTCATATAATGCGTTGAGGGTTTAGGGTTTAGGGGTCCTGGCGCAGAGACCCCGTAGAAAAGAACAACAGCTGCGAGGACCCATGGGAAAGCCCGAGGCTAGTCTTAAGGTTCGCCATGTAGAAGTAGACCCTCACTGCTCCATCCTGGATTCTTATTTGTTGGGTCAAGGCTATATCATGGTTACTTTGGAAGTTTAGGGTTTAGGGCTGTAGCCCGTGGCCCCAAACCCTGAACCCTAAACTCCAAGTTCCAAGCCCTAAACCTTCAACGCTGCTTCAACCCTAAACTTCAAAAACCTTAAGCCTAAACCTTATATATTCTGTGCCTACATGGACTTTTGGGGCGCAAGAATGGGAGGCTGGACCTTTCCCCTATTTCGAGTATTTAATGTAGGGCGGTGGTGACGTGGGGGGGGGGGGGTTAATATGGGGAGGGCTTTACCTATGTGGTGGATTCCTTGGATGTAGGGAACCAATTTTCATCAAGGGGCAGGGGAACCATGATTTAATGTGTAGATAGCAATTCCGAGGTTAAAGTCAAGGGATCAGCTAAACCCTCAACCCTAAGCCCCAAACCCTAAACCCCGAACCCTAAACCCTAACGTCAAAACGCCTACATCTTCTTAAGCCGCGCAACACTTAAAGACTTAACCCTGGATGAATGAACCCTGAGCCCTAAACATTGAATACCCGGAAATTGTGAAGGCTACACGCCAATTGCTGAACCTTGAAACTTTGTTCTAGAACCTCCAACCTCCTGTAAGACCTCAGAATCTATCCCCTTCTACAAACCTTGATTTCGTGCACCCTAGTTATGGTTTTCTTCCTGCCTTAAAGGTCCTGGTACCCAATGAGCATGTATTGCCCAAAGCATATACTACATTTGTAGTGCCAAAGCCCAATTGTTGGGGACATGCACCCCTTATTTGCATCTCAACATCCTCATAGCCCCCCCTGTATACCCCTACATATCCTCATATCCCCCTGTGCATTCCTACAACGCCCTGTAATTCTTCTGTATCCGCTTTCTATGTATATCTGTATCACTACAACGCCTGTCTATGTAAATCCATTGGATATATATATATATTATGTACGAATATATATATATATATACATGCCCGTAGTGCCGTTTCATGGTGCCAGATTGGCGCTGAGCTGTGCCGACACTTTGATGTACGAGCGGGACTCCGAGATTTGGGCAAGGGGTTTGGGGGACTTCGAGTAGGATTCAAGGCTTTGGGTTTAGGGTTTAGGGTCGACGGAACAATCAGTTGCACTTTTCCATGACAGAGAGTTTGCGATTTGGGGTTTAGGATTTAGGGTGGGAGAGCCCGAGTAAGCTTTTACATCTTGGGTTGTGGCGGCGTGAGTGAGCTGCCCTTGGGGCCACTCGAGACCCAGTTTCCCACAGCTGAAGACATAAAGGTTTTGGCTACCCTGGAGGATCTGGATCTCGCATTCTACCCTCAACCCTAAACCCTCAACCAGCATATAGGATGCAGAAGGAGGGTGGCCTTGACAGCGTCACCCAGCTGAAAAAGTTGCAGGAATCCCATGCCGATGTGATGTTGCAACTTTCCCAGCTTCTGGAAAGGTGGCAGGTACAGTTGGCCCAATTACTGAAACCCAGACTACATGCACGGATGTCTACCAGCAATCCAGCCAATGCCAGACCGCAAAACCGTGAACCCCAAGTTGCCGAACACTAAGTCCCTCAACCACAATGCATATCCGCTGAAAACATACGCCCAACCCACATATCCGCCAAGCGCATATCTGTTCCTAACCCACATAGGAATAGCATATCCCCAAACCCCAAATGCCGAGGCCCCATGCCTCTAAACCGCAATGCCGAAACCACAAGTCCGCAAACCCTGAACCTCAAAAGCCTCAAAACTCGAAACAACAGATCCCTAGGTCCCGAATCCCGACGCGAAATTCCCAAACCATCCCAAACCACCAATCCTAGATAAATTACAGATCCCTGAACCCAAAGTCCCTCAACCCCAAATCCCCGAACCCCAACTTGCCAAACCTCAAATCCCTAAGCTCCAAGTCTTTTGACCACAAGTCATTAAATCCCGGATCCATCAGCCGCAAATCCACCTGAGCACAAAATCGCTTGACTCTAAATCCCTGGATGACAAATCGCTTTCCCCAAATGGGTTTTGGGTTTAGGTTTGAGGATTTCGCCCTAAAACCTAAACCATAGAACCCTAACCCTTTAGGGGTTTAGGGTTCAGAGTTTAAGGTTTTGGGTTTAGGCCCTTCAACCCGAAACCTGAGAGCTACACAACGTCTAGAAAGGCAACTGGGTAAGCCACTCCTCCTGCTCCGAAACCCTAGGGTAAAGGGTTAAACCCTAAACCCTAAACCAGGCCTAAGCCCCAAACCGCGCTCCTGTTATATTAAACACGCGGTTTAGGGTTCAGGCCTTCCCTCGTAAAATTACGATTATTCTTGTCATTCTTATCGCTGGTAGTACTCGTTTACACACCCACAGACAGAGAATCAAATGAATTTGAAATGGGGCTGTACAGGGAATACGTGAGGAATAGGGGCTATCAAGGGGGTACCTCTCTTCTTCAGCATCCACACCATGACCCCTGATATCAACTTTTTCCATATCATTTATCTTGGGGGACATGGTGCATCTTGGGACTGCTAAACCCTAAACCCCTACAGAAGAGGACGCTGTGGGAACCTGTTTGTTGTATGGCTTGGGGAACTTATATGGCTACTGCTTGATTGTTCCGTAATTACTTATAGGTTCCCACATTGTTCTCCTATACAGTTTTGTTTTGCATGCTCGTTTCCTGGTAGCTTTGAATATCGAATACAAAAAGTGAGGTAGGTTACTGGGGCTCCGAAAAATTGAAAAAATCATTTTAAATTTTTCAGAGCCTGGGAACCAAGAACCAAGATCCCCACAAAGTCTTGGGGGGCAATCTTGGGTCCGGATCTTGGGGGCTCCAAAAAATTAGAAAAATTATTGTTGTTGTTTTTTT